>JTDE01001284.1:131982-152830 GCA_014338405.1 Paragonimus skrjabini miyazakii
ACGAGCCTTGCGTTCTCTCTGCGTTCAGGTCGCTGGCGCACTGAGTTTTGGAGAGTTAGAAGTTAACGGAATCAAACAACTAATGCGGGGAAATTTCCTTATTTATCTGTCATCGGAATTACCTCAGTTGTTGACCTCCATGATTAATTAGGAACGATACGACGGATTGTATCTGTTGGATACTGCATTTGTTGTAGTGGAATTCTAAATCAAAACACTTTAATGAACTATTTATTGTACTTAGATCCACTACAAAGCGATATCCGTAGGAAACTGAAACGTAATCTAAAGCCCCATCGTGAGACTTGGTTAGTGGGAAAAATGAAGGAAATGGAAACCAATTTTGCTTCAGAGAACATCGGCATAACATCCAAGCTTATCCATGCCACTAGTCCCAGGCGACAGTCTGTCAATAGAGTTATCAGCTATATAGATGGCACACCAATCTTTAATAAGTCCAGAAGATTAGGGCGATGGGCAGAACACTTTGAGTCAATTTGATTAGCTTCCTGCTTCTACCGTGTTGCCGCCACAAACTTGTGATGTAGCAATTTGGTCGGTACATGTGGAACCACCAACTGAGACTGAAGTCCTCAACTGTATTCCGACTCTCAAACGTAACAGAGCTGCTGGTCCAGATGATCTCGTGTCGGCACTTTTCAAAGAGGGTGGAAAGGCGTTAGTAGAGGCCTTGTCTCAGTTGTTTCAATGTATGTAGACCACAAAAACCATCCCTCCGTGCTGGGGTCACTAGGTAATAGTTCCTATATTTAAGAAAGGTATCAGGGGTTCTTGCTACAACCATAAGGGAATTAGTTTGACCCTAGTCATTTCTCGGATTCTGGCCTCCATTATACTTCGTCGACTCACTGCACTTCGGGTGGTAAACATTAGGGAAGAACAGGTAGGGTTTCGCTCTGAGCGGGATTGTACAGATCTCACTCTTATCCTCCGTAAAATTTTGGAGCAGCGTCATGTGTATCGTCGGCCAACAATTGCCGTATTTCTCGACTACAAAGGCGGATTCGATTCGGTGGATCGATCTACATCTTTAGAGTCATCTAAACACAGGAGTGTACCGACCAAGTATGTGAACATACTGTCGGCGATTTATTCCCATACTTCTGCTCAAGTTAGGGTTTACGGTGCGCTGTTTGACAGTTTCATCACCAGGAACGGCGTTCGTCAAGGCAATCACCTTTCACCATTTTTGTTCAATTTCGTCATGGACGAAACAATGGAGGATTGTCTCTGGTAGTCACAAGATGCCGGCGTGGACCTCCTATCTGACGGAAGGCTGACTGATCTTGATTATGCTGACGATAAGGTGTTGCTGTTTGATAACTTTCAAGCAGCACAAGCAACGTTGAACGCCATTTCGCGTTCTACTAAGTACATCGGAATGCGCTTTGCAGCCTCAAAATACAAAGTGTTTTTGCAAGATTGTTGTGATTACATAGATTTAAGGTTAGATAGTGAAGTAATGGAGGTTATTGACCGGTTTTTATACCTGGGAAGCTGCATCAGCGGCGGTGACGGGGGTGTAGGGAACGAAATAGAGGCGCGTATTTCCAAGGCTAGGGCGGTGTTCGCTAATCTGAGACACCTATGGCGACAGAGAGGTATCTCTCTGAAACTTAACGGTCGCGTATATCAGACAACAGTGAGGGCTATATTACTATACAGCAGCGAAACCTGGCCACTCAGTGTAGGAGACCTGAACCGTCTTCAGGTGTTTGACCACCGATGTCTGCGTTTCATCGCTCGTATCGGGTGGCACCAGTGTGAGTAACGAGAAGGTTAGGAGGCGGATGTTTGGCATTGATTGTCAGACGAGTTCTCTTGTTCAATCACTACATTTGCACAGGCTTAGATGGTTAGGTCATGTACTAAGGATGCCAACTAGTCGTCTGTCACACCGGGCACTGTTTGCCGACGCTGCGGCCGATTGGCGCAAGGTGGACAGATGATGACCTGGCGCGGACAAATGAAAACGTTCACGAAGAGGTTGGTCACAATAGACAGAGTTCGCCTCCCAGGCTGAGGAACTCGAGACTTAAGGAATCGGTGGCTTGAGACGTTAGGTGAGATGGCGACTAGCCGAGTTCAGTGGCGTGAATGTTGACGTTGTTTGACCGAGTTGAACTGAGTGCACTTAATGACGTGGGGCCGTGAAAGCCGTAATGAAGCTGTCTTGCTGATGACGCTCCACATTCACTTACAGCTTGGTTGTTTGTTTGCAAGGTGTAGGCACCTTGCTGTTGTATGTTTGAATATAGACCTAGCTATTTATAGTAATTGGGTCCATTTCCCTCCCCTTCTTTTTTTCCTATCTTCCCATATAGGGGATTTTCCCTTCATGGTTGTGTGGTAGTTTAACATCAGTGTGGATCACTGATGTAATGCTGTCTATGATGATGATGTGCCATTGCCGAGGCATAAAACTTTTCACAGTATGCCGGCGAAAGGCAAACAATCACAAAATCATAGTCATCCAGTCTTCAGCGATTTCTTCAGCCATTATGTGAATTCACTAGCTTGATAAGATTAATGCTGTTCCAGAACTACTGCTATAATAAAGGACAAAATACTGAATGGAGTCGATCTGAGTGCAAGCGGTTTTAATGAAACTCAATATGTGCATTTAGCAGTCCAACCAATGCTGCAATGTCAATAAGTGATTTAATGTTCACGTAACCCAAAGAATCTTCGCCTGCGGGACGCGTTCACTGATCCCCTAAATGGGTAACAGAAGAAACATAGCGCAAGCTACCAACATGTTTTGCCTCCAGGCGTGAACCTAAAACATCCACAACAAGAGAGTAGCACCAACACTCGAAACAGGCACGAATGAACCTCATATGAAGGTAGACAAAGTACCGGGACCAACAGCCCGTACACACACAAGGCTGAAAGAGGATTATCGTCCCGTATTGTCTCCAGGAATGTGAACAACATGACGTCTTTTCCTTAACGTTAAGCTAAATCGCGATTGTTTTCGTTGTTGTTACCGCCTGTATACGCTCGCGAATGGAAAGGGCAAACGAACGGACAACACGTGACGACGCCACCTGCCACAGAACTCAATTTCAGGGATGGAACCCAAACGACAGAAAATTCGCACGCAGATACACCACAGGAATGAGACAGTCGAGAAGTAACCCTTGTTGCTTCTCGATAATTGTATTCACTTTACGGGCAATTTCACCAAGCATTTAACAACATTCAACTGAACCCAGCTACCTGTCATGTTCTTCAATGCTCCCGGCAATATAATCACGGGGTTAACATCCTGTGAGATGAACGCAACGTCTACTAGCTGAACTACTTTTCGGTTCTCTGTGTTCAGCTACCATGTCTAGACTGCCAATAGCAATCTGCTTAAACTATTGATTGGTATCTCTAGTGGCACAGTTCACCAAACCTAAGTACACACAAACGCGATGATTGAACCTGTTCAGGTCTGGTGACCGAATTTCCGTTTCCCAACTAGTATGGCTTGTAGGTGAGGGCAGTTTGCGATTGAACGCAGTTACTGACGGCGGCGATGTTATAAGTACTCTCTTATGGGCGGCCACGCCTTGCACCCTTGGTCTAACATCACTCTCATTGCTGTTCTAAACACGATTCCTCTAAACCTCAACCAGACGTACCGTCAGATATGACGGTAGCTGGTAATGCAACCTTCTAAATCTGTCAAGTTTACGTAACAACAGTGTTCTTTAAGAAACATTCTAAAGATGTATAACACATTGTTATGTAGTGGTTGGCGCCAGGGGCCATACAAATTCTGTGATCATGCATATTTCGATTCAACCCTTTTCAGTCGGCTAGAAACAACATTTATCCACAACCCGACTACACCTAATGGGTCTGGCGTCAAATAGCATCGACCGACGAAATCACCTGCAGCAAATATTCACAAATAATGAGGTCAATTTAAGTTCATTCACATTCCATTCAGATAAAATTCGTTAAACTATGAGCAAAACGCAAACCGGTGGTGATCGGAGAGAGCAGTGGAGATGACAGCTGTCACCGGAGATCCAAACTGTTTTTAAGCAAAACAGTTAATTAGGACGAAGGTGATCACGAATAGCAGCTCAATACAGTTTCGAACCAACCCACATCAAAAGTGAGATTGGTATACTTATGCAGAGAATAACATCCTCTAAGTTCGGCAAGTGTTAGCTGCGTTTGTACAGATAAAGAGCTTCAGATTGGTCACATATTTTTCGTTTCCGCATACAAAAGTAATGCCTTCAAAGTTTTTAGTTTGTACGGTTTATTTTGTTATCACGTGTCCATTAGGCGAGGGGGGAAATGAACGAAAGAATCGATATGCGTAATGTACACAATTAATCAACTAGGACACCAAAACACCAGAAGAGGAGACATCTTTTTTCTCCGGTTCGTTAGACTCTTTTTCTCCTGCAATACGTATCTTGTGCTCCGTTTTGTATCGTTGCAGTTCCCAGCCCTTTTCCTCAAATTGTTTCGTGAGGTTCTCGATGCACTCCGTCATCTGAAATGGAATACATGCATACAATCATGATTACATCGTGTAGAACGTCACTGTAAAGCTACAAATTATGGCTAAAAAGTAAGTAATTTTGTTCCAATACCGGAAACAATTGTTATAGATAACAGTAAATAAGCAGCTTTTCAGAAGAACGGAAATGCCTGCGCAAATCTACAATGTGCATCAGTGGACTGCAACGATCTTAGAAATTGCGGGTTTTTTAAGGACCCTGAGGATACCTGGTATCTATTGGTAAACACGTTTGTTCATCTGTTCCGCTCGTTGCAGGAGGTTCCGATTAAAACTCGGCACCATTCCTTTCGAGTGCGCGAAAGTTTCCGAACAACATTTTATTAAGACGTTTGATTGGCAAGTGTTGCCAGAGATCCTAACAATCTCGTTCGTTCGGAACTAGAAAAACAATCAATTCCTCCACTGGCTACGATCCAGTGAGCTCTTTACAACTTCTGTGCGTGTTTATTCCACCTATATACAGTCTATCATCGTCAGTCTGGCCAAACTAGGATTAACTACTTCGAAAATACACGGTTCGCTGCTCTCCTAACGACGGGCTTTTGATTTGTTTCCACCGGGATCACGTACGAACTTTACACAGGAATAAACATGCTCGTTACTCTTCCAAAGACGCGATTCAATCACAAACAGAAACACGAAGCTTGTAAACACATTAGTATACTCGACTGAATCTGCCTACCTGTGCTGATAAACAACACACAAATAAAACCATTAGTTCTGATATGCCTTGCTAACTCCCCTTAATCTGAATCGACAAAGTCCACCTCAGGTTATCAGTCTGTTTTAGCTACCGCCGTAAGGACGGAAAATTCGTAAAACGTCGAGATAGTGCTGCTCACATTCAAACAAACAAAGCAGTAAGACCGGTTTCGTCCTCGTTTGAATGACTCATCAAATGAAGAGATAGCTGGAAGGCGATTCAAACCGGCGACTTTCGCGTGGAGGTGGACTGAATCCGTCCATACATCAATCATAATAAGCATCCCGCTTCAGGTGAGGCTCAGAGAATCGATAGCCAAATGCATCACAGCTAGTAACACAAAGGTTGTACGTTCGAATCTGATTCAGACCATCTATCATCACTTGATGAATTGTTCAAACATATACGAAATCGAATACGTAGAGTGTACCACATGAAACATCATGAAAAGATAACAAACTTAAATCTGATTCCAGAATGTTTTAGAACAAAAAAATCATAGACAGCTGCGACAGGGATGCTCAGTACTAAACAAAATGAATGTAAACCCCGACTAACTTGACTGTTTCATTTGTCCAGGTTTAGGTAACATGAAATTATCTAGCTCCAATATGTGGTTTAACGTTCAACACAGCAACAAACGCACAAATGGAAGCTTACCAAAACTAGCCAGTACCAACTACCAAGGACCTCGCGCTAAGAAATGCACCGTTCTGCAATGCCAACTCATTCACAATGGATGTTGCCAGAAACAGTTAAATAAGAGGCATGGCTGATGAAAATGGACCGGCAAATCGGTAAAATATCCTTGCCTACAGACAAAAAGTGTACAAAAATTTCTGGAAGACAACAACTGGCGATCTAAGCTATGAAGACACCAAACCAGATAAGCTAGTGTAATTAAGCCACATAGATGACTAACCCAACAAGCAAGAATTGGTGGAGAACCGTGATAGGTATTACACAAAATTACAGCTGCAAAATGAGAAGGAAGTTCGATTCATTTTTCAGCTGACAACGTCGACGCCAGCTGCTGCGCAAATTTGGACATAAATGATTGAGTTAAGGCGCAGCTGAACACATTTAGAGAGCATACAGGAACGAACTATCAAAGTGCAATTATGATTGAATGATTTTTGCGTGGAAAATAGTCGAAAACTGCCAGTATCCAATTCAAGTATTGCACGTATGCTTACTTGCGTGATTAATTTACAGGGGAGATTTGGATACAGTTGGAAATCGAGTAGTTTTTAAGACATAACCAGATAGCTATTGCGTATGAGGATGCAACCATCGGAGAAATGGACATACACACAAAAAGAATGTTACCGCTTGTAAGCCAGTCAAACATACTTCTAACCAACACATGCACGAAATGTACTTTCTCTACAAACTTGCGGATGACGACGCGCTCTATGTCACAGTGTTAGGGCGCCCACTCTGTTACCGTCCCAAGCCACCTCCGCCGTGAGAAAGAAAACAAAACGATTGACTTGGCCCTAATTAGCGGAATTGTTTAAATTGGTCGAAACTTTTTACACCGCTATGCTCATTACCGACCCTAACTCTTTTTTTTCCCGGTTACTGCTCTCTGATGTCTTGGGAATGCTTGGTCATTACGCGCCCTATAAATACTTTGTGATTTTCGCCTTTGTCGCACACGTGTTGAGGCAGAACAAAGCAGTTTCTTTTGTACGCGACTTTTGGCTTATCTTGGGAACCAAATCGCGGAACAGTTGCGGCATTTTCGGGACCGAGATTTCCATGTTAATTAGTACCGGGACGAGAATCCGATTTGTATCAAGGGCACCACTATATCGAGAACGCACCAGCGTATCCTTTAGGAGGGTTTACAACACACAGCAACATGTAACGGCTTAGTCAGGAGGTTGAAAACGCTGGACCGCACATAAAAGTGTACGGAAGTAAGACTGGAGCTGTTGAACACGAAAACTATGTACAACGTTATGGGAAAATTCCCGGTCGATAAATTGAGGCACCGGAGTTTGACGATTCTAAGGATACCCAGAACAACCGCGAAAACGCTTATCTCGGCAAGCAACGTCTCGGAGAAAAATCAAGTCTTCATATCAAAATGATAATTCGGTCGTGGCAAGGATATGTACTACTGACGAGCTCTAATGAGCGAAACTCGAGTCGAGTTTTTCTTTTCCAAAGAGTATAGTTGAAAAGTCTATCTGGATGCGAAGGCTGCGATCAAATGTGAGTGATGTTCAACTTGGAATATCAAAATGTGTTTATTACTGCGAACTGAACCAGATCACAAGTGAGCTGGATATTGTCACGCTGTCGAAACATGGACAAGAGCATTAGTGGTTACCAGGGCTCGAACTTGCACACGTGATTGGTAGTCGGGCGGCGTTGCCACTAGGTTATTGCCAGCTAAAGAAATTAGGTATAAAATAGGCTTCAGGGTAGTGATAGACAGAAGAGTAGGGTCAGTAGTCAATTTCAAGCGAATTTCGACGATGAGCATGTGGTATAAAATGACTATATGTCGTGAACTTACGATGAACGCTTTAGGAAGACATCATGAACCTGAAGAACCTGAAACAACGAATGCTTGCCAGACAGCTGGTAATGACACCACAAACGTATAGAGGAGCAATGAAACTCGCGAAACACATCCCACTGTCATAGTCGACGCTGATATCAGATATGATGACAGTACGATCTTGTAAGCCGCATCTCTAACCATACTATCAACGACAGCCCGTTGACTTCTTTCAATTAGTCAAAGGGTTCGTTGTCATTTCTTTGAACCGCTGGAGTGACCGGGCTTTAGACACACATTTCGATTCCCCTCCATTGTGTGTGTCTATTATTAATCTTGTAAAGATAAAATCCATACTTCTCAGTTCACACCCTATCTGATCATACTGACAAACTGACTAAACGCATGTCCAGCGCTCACAGTGGTTGCCTCGGTTTCTTTGCTAACAAAGAAACAACACACGAGCCTCCTCGAAACAGTTGAAATCCACAGAGACTTAAGTAAAGCGGTTGGATCGGATCCATAGAAAAAGATTATTTCATATTGCCATAAATAATTAGTCGGAAGTGATGCCCCATTTGTTTAATTTTATCGTCTCCTATCGTCGATATCTTTCTGCTTCTAGTTTGTGCAACCTACAGCGGTAAGTAAGTTTTCACTAGGGGTCATCTCACTTTGGAAACCTTCTATATCTAATGCTTAAGTTTTTCACCCTGACACATATTGACAGTTCAAAAAGTAAACCTTACGACAGATGGTCTCAATGTGAATTTGTATCAAGCCCACTGGGTGCACCATTGCACGAATAGGCCGGTTGGAGCGACGAAGTGATGTAAGCAATCAAGTAGACACAGAAGGTACATTTTATTCACAAGCCAAACTGTCCTACAATAATCTAAAAAGGGTTCTATTGATGTACAAGGTGAGATAATTTCTCGGACCACATTTGCAGTGCATCCTATTGTTTAGTGTTTGAAGAGCAAAGTGCGTATGGTATTCCTCAAATGCATAACAAGAGGTAGAGTTTTTGAACGGGGAATTTCATCTACAAGAGCTTTGGGCTAAAAGCCTGACCCGCGAATAGAAAATATTTTACGCGTTGAAAGTCCAATTTTCAAATTGAACAACACACACATAATCTATTGTAATAAGAATCACATCCAGGTTGGGAACTGTCAGACTGCTAAAATCTAAGGTGAATTATTTGGGTTAACAATCTGAGACCCGTCAAAGTAATGATACTAACTACTAACGATTATGAGTAAGCTACGTTTCGAAATCGAATCTGTTCTCACTTGTTTCAGGTTAACGGGTGCCCGATTTACAAAACCTATATTTACTTACTTCACTGATAGAAATGGCCCCATCAGTTAGTTATCATAGCACCTTGGGAGAATAAAACGCGGTTTCGTCAGATTACGTGAGGCACAACTATTTCGGTTATCAGCTTACATGAAGTGGTCAGTGTCACACAGAGAACGGCTATCTAACATTTCTGTTAGTATAATGAACAGCGTTGAGTCACAGTCGTGAGCGATAAGGCTCTGGATGGAGTTCGTCCTGACAGTAGTCCACGCAGTAATTCAGTGACAGAAGAACAGTGTACAAAAAACTAAGCAAAAATAATGGTTTTATGAAGACAAGCAAACATTATGGATATAAAGTATTCACTGACTGCGACATATTAAGATATCAAAAAACGTTTTCAACTACTGATGTGGCTGGAAACCTAATCGCTACCCGTGATGACAATCGCCCGACCGCCTTGAGGTTTCTTCAACCACCAGCAGGTGCACTGAACAATGCCCAGTGCAGCACATACACTTCGTTGACGTACAGAGTATGTGATTCAAACAGGAAAGACTGCATCTTTACTATCTCGCCCATCGGTTGCGGCTTTGAAGATTTCCCGACAGATCATCTAATCGCTCACACAATCAGCCCATTCGAACAGGATAGATCGTGGTGACAACGGTAGTCGAATGCTGATTTCATGAGTTTTTCACAGGAATAGGTCAGGCCTCTAAATTACAGAGCAAAGCTGTGCGCATGTATGCACTACAAACTCCCAATATTCGGCACTACTGGTCCTCTCTGGCCTCATGAACACCTCGTGAACAATACCACAAGCTGGGGGCAGATGAAGCGATCGAGTCACCAATGGTCTACCTGCGTCAAACAGCAAAGAAACCATCGTGAAATCATACTACCATTCAATAGTAAAACACCATGATACAAATACATACCTTTTGTACATTCATTTGCAATGCGGGTAAAATATCTTTGACTTGTCGCTCGATCAGAACATTGTCGATCATTCGCATGCATTTACGATTGGGATCCACACCCTGAAGTACCTTGATTACCATACTGATAAAGAAGAGAGCAAAGGAGGAAAAAACAAGAAGGAATAACTAAAATACTCATCGCTTCCTGATGTGAAATCTCTATTTGGTTTCAAATTAAACACTAGACACAGTGCTTGCGTATCCGTAGTATAGCCACTTAGTAGTGTGCATCGTCGTTTTGTCCGAGGATGGAACCGCGGATTCACCGTACGTGCTTGATCAGTGGGTTAGTTTCAACCTAGCAAAAATTGTCTGAATGAACAAACTCGTATATACAGACAAACGCACAAAGTCAGGATCATTTAGCGTTGTACTGAATCCAGAAAACAACAGTGTCAGTGTGTGCTAACTCCAGAAAGCCAGCTTAAAAGATGGGAATTTTTACTGACAGCTTGTTAAATGACAACATTGATCGACTAACAATTACACTGTCAACGGTTCGAGCTCCGTTCTCCGTGAGTACTCTCGTTCAAGTCCGAGCAACTTGACACCAACTAAGCGACACGCCATAGAACAGACTGCAGTATCAGACCCGAGAAGATACAGTTATGATCAAGTTTGACACAACTTCAATTCATCGAGTGGAGGTGAGCCGAATCACCCTTAGACTACGGCTATAAACGATTTGACACAACTGATCGCTTCCGTAATAATTGTTCTTCAAGGTCAAGACAACTGGTAGACACTAGCGCCTTCTATGCCCGAACTCTTTGATAAATTAACTGGCAAGCTATTTCAGTGAGTAAGCTCCTAAATATGGGTCTCGATGTGTGCTGTATTTCTGGGACGCGAATTTATGACTCTAGTGTCCATATTCGCTTGAGTTTACCTCTAGACAACTTTCGTTTTTGGCCCTCCTTTCTGAGCCTTCGGTGATGCTGAGGCTGGCTCTCGTGGTCAAATTAGAGTGGGAATCACATTGGATTCTAAAGCAGAGCTTGTTTGACTGTTCCCACTACACCGTTGCTGTCAGACTCGAAACCTCGGTTAACTTCTATCAGCACAAATCGGAAAGGTGTTGTGTATTCATCATATAAGTGTACGTTACAACATACATTAGTTCACATGTCACCAGTGGTGCGTTATATAACTGCCATCGAACTTCCAGAGCAGAATAAACACTAACGTCATACTATCCCGGGATTTAAGTGCTCAACGCGGTCGTCTTTCTTTAATTGAGAAGTGGCTTGATGGTTTGTTTGGTGTCCAGGGACAACCTACTGACAGTGGTGAAAGACTTCCAACGGTACGTATCTCGCGCTTACTGTTAGGAGTATTGCACTTATACACAGAAAGACGCATTGTCACATGGAGACCGTATGGTACACCTCAGCCACGGCCACAAATCGAACAAACGACAGTCAACCACAAGTGGCATTACTCTGTTAAAGACTGTCGTGTACTTCGTATCAACCACCTGGACTCGGGCCATGCTGTTATGCGTGCCCGTTTCACTCTTTAATTGGCCTAGAGGTCGTACACTTGTACACACACTCATAAAATCAAGATGATTAATTGGTATTTGGGTGAAAAGAGTGTAAAAGAAACGCCTACTAGGAGGCACTGGTGAACAAATTGTCCGGCCAAGGTAGGGTGTTCAAACCTAGGGGAAACTGGAAACAAACCATAACAACCATGAAAGCCTGCTGTGATGAGAAATGTTCCGGAGGGGCCGCGCAGGTGCGACATAAGTGGATTTCTGTTACGACAATGTACCTTATGAACATGCGTTGTTTGGTTCCACCTGGTCCAGAATATGACGACGACCGTCAATAAATTAAACGCGAGTTTGTTAAAAGCGTGCGGAGGGACCGCGGAGACACCACCTGGTGAAACAAGCGAAAGAGTTGGAGCGAACTTTTTTGCAGGGAATATCAGAATGTTATTTCCCTTGACTTGTGGCAGTGCTGGCCATGTGTAAGAAGGTGGTCCTCTTAGCACCAGCTCGTCGTGCTCAGTTACCAGATGAGGTGAACATTTTGGGGAACAGTTCGGCTGGCCCTAACTGAACCACACAGATGACGGGACTTGGACGGTCAGTAATTACGTTTCAGACATTCCTCCATCGGAAGTAACCCTGAAACTAAAGTTGCTGAGGCGTGACAATGTTATTGGGTCCAATTTCCACCTTCAATTTTTTCAAAGATGCTGGAAGGGATCCATATTAGAGGGCGAAAAACAATTGCTTGCTATTTGTCAAGAGGCCGGGAACACTCCAATAAACCAAGCTTCGGTGTCAGTGTTCAGAACCAAAGTCGTATGCTGGCCGCCATGTTTCCACTCTAACCCAACACTCGCAAACATAGCACGGTGTTGCAAATTATGAATCAGCATCCGTAAAATGTGGTCAAACCAACAAAACCTATGAGACGAGATCATAATGCACAGCGGTCACTGCTGGCATGATGCTACCACCACTCGTCGCTAATGATTCCGATATACTGACGGTTGAAACCGAACGTCCTGTTAACATTCTTCACGCGAAAGAACCAGGTTTCGCAACCCTACGATAAGACTGCCCGTAGAGTAGCACTATACACTCGGTCTTTCATTGAAAGACTGGGATCATGTCGATGCCACAGACGGCGTAAGCTGACAAGCGCCGTCCTAGGTCGGACTACACGATGTGTGATCGCACCAGACATACCACCAGTGTTTATGCGGTTCACAAGGTAAGTGAACCTCTCGATTACCTCTAACGGTTCACCATCAAGGATAATGGCAAACGCTAATTTTACGACACTTAGTACTTAGAAGATACGAATGTTGTGTCACACTGATTGACCGAACCCTCTATTATGTTTATGACGTTCCAGACTTCTCGTGAATCTCCTCAGATTAGAGCATTGCCACCCCCACACACTAGGTCTTGAAGTCTCTTGGCTGGGACCTTTCCACATCTCCGTAGTTTGCCGGAGCGCACTCTGGGTTCCCATCTACTGCATAAGTGAATGGGAAAGGAGGAGGCTGGACAAACTAGTAGCGCTCTAGTTGAGAGGTCTGAGGACGGCGACAAATAGCCATAAGCCCTAAACCAGAAATCCAGCAACAAATTGTCGACCACACCCTTATTTGCTAGACAATCCCAGAGTATATCTCTGTCAATTGAATCAAAGACCTCTCTGAGGTCTAACGAGATAACAGTTGTCGGCCCTCAGTGTGGTTGGCGAAGTCCAAATACCTAGTGAGATGTGATGATGTAGTCAATGTAGTCGTGGACAGAGTGGAACCCAACTCACGTCTCGCGGATATGTTGCTCACGCGTTACGCCTAGTCGATGAAGTGCTTGGCTATAAACAGCTTCGAAACAAAAAGAATCAGGCTAACCCGTCAATGGTTTGTACACGAAGTACGCGAATTGTTTTTGAAAATGAGGATAGTGTATGGCAAATCCCAGTAGTTTGGACCAATTCCCCGACCGAGATTCCTCGGGATAACCGGAAGAGCATCTCGTGATTGGGGCTTATCAGCAGTAATTCCCGTTTTCAAAACGTGAATCCGGAGCTTGTGTGTCAGTCACGGAAGCATCAATCCGGTATCAACTGTGCCCAACTGGCCTTATTTTACGTCTGTCGTCTGAAGTCATTGAACTGAGGTATTTGAAGGATAGATAGGATTCCGATACGGTCGGCGAATCTCAGAACATTGGTACTCTTAGAAGAAACTAATGATTGTCGGTCTTTTTTAAACCTAAAGGTTGCTTTCGATTTGGTTGCTCTTAACTTTAGCTGGAACTGTCCTCTTCGCAAATAAGGTTCCACAGAAATAGATGAATCTATTAACTTCGTTGTTTGTTCAATCTACAAACGTAGTTTAAGTTTATAGGAAATCGTCTCGGGTGTCCATTACTTCTGGTGGTGGTGGCCAGAGGTGTCTGATCTCCGTTTTCCTGTCAAGTTTAGTCATGGACGACATTCTAGATAACGCACTTGAGTAACCCAATGCACTTGGTGTTGAGTGTTTTCCTGGAAGTAGTAGATCAGTATGCAGTATGCGGGTGACATTTTCTTGCTTATCCTCTCTGCCGAAGATCTGCAGATTAAGCTAAACAGAATAAGCGACCGGACCTGTTTGTACGTAATGCACTATGATGCTGCTTGAAGGTTAGGCATTCCCGTTCCGATACTTTTTACTGCAAACAACACGCATGAGAGTGCGAACAATTTCGAATACTTGGATACTGCTATCATTTCAGTTTATAACATTATCATAACAGGGGAGACACATTTTGCCTTTACCAACCCGTGTCATCTGTGACGTCGAAATGTCGTCCGGTTGCCGTGACGAAGGTATCAGCAGAGCTGCTGTTTGACTATTGTTGGCACTGCCAAGTAGTCTACATCAATTGAGATGGTCACATGAACAACGCGACCGTCCGCCGGCGCGTACTTCGGAACAATCGGGATACGCGAGCAATTAGAGAACTATCAGTCAGAATACATAGTGTGCGATAACAGGGTCACGCATTCCGCATAGGAGCTGGGCGTTTTTTGCACCGGGCAATATTTAGAGGCTACCAACAGTTGGGTAGAACGGCAAAATAGTCAAGTAAGAACATAATCACGTAATACGAAGACCCCGATTACTCCGCTGAGTAAAGTAGGTAGATGTCGCCTGCTCCGTTAGAATCTTTGTTACTTAACTCGCCAGTTGGAAAATTTATTCGAGATGATATCGTGCTGCAGTTGATGACATGCCTGCGTTCATGTATGTTCAAGTTTATCTGCTCAGTCATTGTTTTAAATTCTATCCCCTCTGTTTCAAACTGAGCGTCATCCATATCTGATCGCAGTCCACATATTTTCGATGTAGGTTGACCGAAACGTTTATATGCGATTACGCATGGTTTGTGTTCAATTTGAAGTAATCTTAATCCCCGAACTTCTATTGACGATGTCTTTTTTGGCCAATTTTGGTTGGGATCAAAAGAACGAAGAGCACCTTTGGTCGAGAACGCCGTTTGGAACGACGAAGAATTGAAGTCAATTTCGTTCGTGTGGCGAATTCCTGTTACTAGAATTAGTCCGTCAGTATAATGTATGGAGAACAGCGAAACTCGAGTAGAATTTACCCTTTGGGACGCTAGCGCCCCAGTTGGTAGAGGCGCAAGCAAGCATAACAAAAATATGCCTGGGCGTCTGAAGTTTAAGGCTAGTCCATTGAGAACCTACTAACAACATCCTAATCTGACAATGCAGCTACGAGGGCTGTAATGAGGACCATACTTACCCAGCCTAGCCGATTTTAGTGACTGTGGAGTTCTCTGAGGCGTGCAACCAGTATCAACAAGACAATACGGGCTCAATCAGTTCAATCTTTTGACTAATGTCACGAAATGGAATTATTGGAATGCAGCAAAAGACGCTTACCAATGAGTATGGCGTTCGAACAAAGGTGACCTGCTGACCTATCTGTTGTAGATGCTTACATTAACCCGAACGCTAGGTCTAATCAATGGACAGCGGGGTCATGACTAGATAGTGACGAGCAGAGGTTACGCGGACAATGTGAGGTTGATAATCCGGAGGATCCGTAGACCTACTAGAAATGAAGATTGGGAGGAGCCAAAAGCCCAGTTGGACCTTGCTAGAAGCAGCAGAGAGTGACACAAATTGTATTGTAGAAGGAACGATGTATGGAATTACTGCTGCGAACACACATGTCTACATGTGAATACTGACAGGAGGATCAGATCAACACAAGGGGACGAAAGTACTTGGCACAGCAGCCTGCATCTCAACGAAACAGATGAGTGACAGTGGAACAGAACCAGCACCACTTTCCGTGAAAAGATTGTAGCTTTCTCCTAACCAACGACCTAGAGGAAGTAGAGAATGAGGTTAATCAGATCTGCCCGTATTGACCCGCCTGACATCAGTGGGTACAACAGTGATCATCACACTGTCTAACTGAACGCAATAGGCTACCAAGACGAGCAAGCCAGTAAGTTTCTTCAGAGTCTAATCTCTTCAGGATGTTCAGAGGCAAACCAATAGACACACCACTACAGCATGACAGACCGAGAAGTTAGAAATGATCATCAGGAATACATAGTTCTCGGGACTTAATTAGACTTTCGTAATGTGAACATTTAAGTCAATCATGCCAATTAGACGAAGTAATGTGGAGTGAGAAGGACGTCAAGGACTTCAACTTCATTCATCGCCTTTTTGTTATACCACTTTATGCTATGTAGTGCTTTCTGTCTGTTGTCATTTTGAACCAATTCCTCATCTGCATTAATCTCAATCAGTTCGGCTGTTGCATATGATTCTATTAACACGGGATATACCTAAGTACTATGGCAACCACGGACAAATAAAGATGCAGTCAGCAATCAGACACCTTAATACACCCAGTAGTAGATCGTTGTGGCATGTAGTTAAAAAAACAACTAATAATTCGTGAAGCTGAACTCTCGTTGTCGAGATTGCAACCGGTTGCGTAAGGTAACAAGTAGACAGAAATAAAGGTAATTAACGATAGACTAATCTTTATCGACCGTACTCTTTTTATAATTCGGTGATATACAGCCTGTGGTTGGAGGCGTTAGAGAAGACAGTGACTATTCAGATGGTTAAGCAACATATATATTTCTGTATTTGATGACGGTGAATCAGTAACTTACACGCTGTCGGTGCGTGTGATGTAAGTTATATGGTATGCAGGGTCACGCGTGGAATGGGTGTTGCGAAATGGGGAAAATTAATAAAACGGACCAACGAAGACAATCAGGAAGCTGTGTTGTATATGCTACCTAACTCACTTGCAATTTAACCTTTGTTTGCACTGTGTGAAAGCCACGAATTCTGTTAAGCTAGTCTTATGTCTTTTTTATATGGTCCCGAAACTTGGGCTCCTTATCACGGCCACAGGTTATTTAGACATCACTACTAACCACCAGCATATTGTTGACGTTGATATAGTTGAGTGCCGTAACAGAATAAGGATACTCAGACCTAATCATGTGAAACAGAAGCGTCTGGCTTAAGAGTCTCGATCTCAAGGCAGCGAGTGAAGTGAGCCTTGTTTTCTTCGAAATACTGCGCACCTTCCATTACAACTGGAGAATAAGGAGACTGTGTTTTGTTGTACTTCTATCCATGTGTCTGCTTCGCATGAACAATCCCATCGATGCTATCTCAAAATTGTTTTGTCATCGAAAGAAGCCAGCCAGTGTCCTACATTGAGGCACCATCACGTAGCTCGACCTTTACATCCTCACAAACAGTGTTCATGTGAATGGACTTCAACAGATCTCACGACTAAACCCCGTCCCTATCGATTATCCATTTGCCGATGGGGAGCATAATTCAGGTGGTTGGTTCCAGGCTGACAAACCACAGCGAAGCTTCAGGAGTTATGAAGGTAACGAAATGGACCAGCCTACCTGTCGCACGAAGCGCCCAATCGAATAAGATAGCGCTCTCGACAAATGTGCAACTCGGTTGTGTGACAAGTTCAACGGAGGGGGGATGAGATCTCAGGACCAGTAGAACGGATAAGAGAAAGCCACACAAATATTCCTAGAAGACAAAGCTGTTTTCAGTTCATTAACAGCTTGAGTTGATCAGGCCTACTGATCTACAACTGGGCAACTCCATGCAATGGTCAGTGGAACAACTAAGCTGAGAGATCTCGGAAAAATTCTTATTGAATTATAGAAGAAAGTCTCGACGAACAATTGTTTTAGATAAGTCATCATCAGATCAGTACAAGTATACAGACTCAACAACTTTAAAACAGTGTGTCGGCAACACAGAGGATTAGCAGAATGTCATTGTATTATGTAAAGCGTTGCCGAAAATCCCAAGCATCTTAATACTAGCCAATCAGACGGCGAACCAGTAATGGTGAGTGGTTTGCAACTCTACCCCCCACTACGTCGCAGAGTTATCGGTTGGAGTTTGGATGGAGAGCGGGACCGATGATAAACCCTGGCCAAGGAAACTGCTGGGCTTGCATGAAATTTTGTGTGAATACAAAATCGGATTGCGTAATAGAACAGTGATCGATTTGTCACGATTTTCCTGTGAACTGAGATATTTAACTTTTTTCTTTAGTTGTGCAATAGGATTACAGTATTGGAAGACTTTGATGCACCACAGATTGGCTAGGAACATTAGCACTGTGTGAAGTCTTCTGATATCTGTGGGATGTATTCTTACACTTGTGTATGCATCAAAGTGAGCGACTTCCCGAACTGGATCTGATGAACACCATTAACTGAGGTATGAATGAAAAATAACACCACTAATTGGATAAGGGAAGATCTGAACACCGACAGCTAATGTAGACGAATAAGAGTGCGTGAAGGCACTCACTGAAATTTCCGTCCCAGCAGAACGCACTCGTCCTCATTGTTAAGAGCCGTCATGTTTTATCGAGAGCGAATACCTTGCCTCTGACAATGTGGGATGCATAAAGATCACCAATACGGGAAAGTTAAGCGGAATTCGGTGAATTCCCAGCAAACTGAGAAGAACATAAAACAGGGAACCCTGGGAATCTGGAGGTTATTCACATTTTCATCAAAACTACATACGACTGCAAGAAATTCGCTACCGACGAAATGGATCCGCAGCCGTGCATGGTTTTTCGAGTCAGGCACGACGCAAGACGTGAAGACCAAAGAACTCTCAAGAAGTAAGCTACATAAAAGGTACTTGCAGGATAAAAGCTCTCTCGAAAATAAATCAGCCACTAACACGCGCACTCGCGACCGGTGGTGTATGAGAGATCCGGATCAAATCCAATGCCAAACCAAATGTGATCTCATCGTTTGCTCCGCATCTCCCAACAAAAAATCTATAGAATATTCCGGCTTCTGTTACGAAGAGCGGCTACCCTGCAATGGCCAAAGTGTAACAAAAAATCTACCAATGTTACCTCTCTAAGATTTCTAACACTTAGTGAAGCATGCTTGCTTCCACGAGGTTCTTGAATCATAATATAAACAGTCATCTGAGTTGGCGAAAAACAAGCTTTCTAGTTCGCCGTCAGCAGGTATAACTCTTATTTTGATCTTGGAATAAATTTTTCCTCTCAAGCGGTATATATATTACCACCTGCATCGAAGGATGATTCTTTATCATCATATGAGCCGTGAGCCCGATCAGAAGGTGCTGTGGCTCTGGCGTGGGTTTACCTCAACACTGACGTGGAATATCCCAGAAGAAGAAACGTTGCTGAAAAAGGTTACAGAGTAATAACTCCAACAATAAGAAGACCAAGCGGAAAAACTGGAAGTGGTATTAATGCAGGTATGCCATTGACTGTGGCATACCGCCATCTCGGATGGCATAACCGACGACTTGAGTGATCACGAGGACCCCAGTCAGGCAAGCGACACCTACCCACTTCGCTTAATAGAGCGATCAGGGTCTTCATATTTCGTGACCATGTTATTGCTTGATCACCACACCGTCTCACCCAACTGTTGGTGATTTCAGTACACGATGTCCGGTACGGCAATTGCTCGGCAAGCGTGTGGTATACGTGATCCAGCCATCGTGGACTATGCAACGCAATTAGTTGACCAATTGATCATGCATCCCGAGCGTTCCGGAATAAGTGCCGGCGAACAGTCGTGTTGCGCACACGATCAGTCCACTTAATGTGGGCTAACTGGTAGAGACAATAATGGTCAAACACAGCAAGTCGGTTTGTATCTTTACTACAAACAGGACACGTTTCCGAACCATAGAGCTAAACAGTACGTATACAAACATTTTATACCCTTTCTTTTAGCGACAACTAGTGCCTTTTCTGTCCTCACTAATATCTCACCAGAAACAATAAAAGCTGACGAGATAGTGCAAACCAAGTAATTGAAAGTGTTCACAGTCTTGAGGGGATAGCGTGCGATAAAGAGAGTAAGAGTGGGAATGCCCCAGCTTTGAAACGATACTTTGTATTTTGAAGGTGTGAAACGCATTCCATACAAACCAGCCAGGTCATTCACTTTGTTCAGCATAGTCTGCGTATCTTCGACAGCAGGGCTAAGTAAGACAAAATCATCCGCATACTCCATGTCCGTCAACCTAGCGCCAGGAAGAAGCTTAACATCAAGCTCACTGAACTCCTCAAGTGCACCTTTCAGAAGGCCGTTTGTAACAAAATTGAACAGGAAGGAGGAGGTCAGATGCCTTTGACGAACACCACTAGAAGTGATGAACGCCCGAGACAGTTGTCCACAAATCCTTATTCTACTGGCAGAGTGGGCACAGAGTGATCTCAACAGATTCCTTGGAGCTGTATGGTGAAGGAGGCAATTCCCGAGGACGCTAGGAGTAGCCGAATCAAAAGCAGCCTTTAAGTCTAAAAAGACCAGAAACGATCAGTTGCACGCTTCGATGGTTAGTTGACGTGTGAGGTTTCAAACCCGTTTATTTCGACGGCAAGAAAGGTAATTCTATCACCTTCTTGGCCTCGGATTACGCTTGGACTTGGAACGTTACTCGTCAACTAGCCAGCAAGGTGTGAAACTAATCATTCCTCGGTGGAGGTGCTGATATAGATCAGTTGATGGAATATCTATTCCAGGACCAAAAGAATACACTAACTTAATAATCATAACAATAACAATAGTAATAATAATAATAATAATAATAATAATAATAAAAATAATAATCATAACAGCCATGAGCCTGACCAAAAGGTACTGTGGCTCGGGCTGCCGCTCACCTCAACAGTGACGTAGAATATCCTAGAAGAAAACGTAACTA
>JTDE01001285.1:18875-32182 GCA_014338405.1 Paragonimus skrjabini miyazakii
AAGATCCGTCGCAAGGTGAAAATATGATCAACACACCCTCAACCGGATCGGAATCCTGTCTGTTCGTCGCGTGTCCGGCTATCTCTGGGTTTAGTGAGCCGACGTAAAATGAGGCCAGTGAGTAACTTGGACGCAGTAGACACCAAACTGATGTCTCTGTGGTTGTCATATTGACTCTGGGCCCCTTTTTTGAAAACGGGAATGACTGTTGATAGGCACCAATCACGAGGTACCTCTTTAACCTCCCAGATCGTCTGGAGGAGTTTTGTTATCTAGAGGCGAGCTCAAATGGATGACCTTGCTAGAATCGTAGACTAGCGTCTCCGACACACAGCACACATCAATACCCAGACTTGAGAAAGTACTTGGTAGAGCAGCTTGCTGGCCGACTTGTCGGAGAGTGCGGACATTGAAGGCGCCAATGTTTACCAGTTTTCTTGGCCTCAGAAAACAATTATCGTCCGAAGGCATATGGAAGGCAGAAGGATCAGGGGGTAAAACAGTAGGACATCGGTTAGTAATATCACTGTCGAGAAAACGATAACTTCTGATACTTCTTGGTCGTTTATGCCGCGGAAGGAGGTTGACTTGAGGGACCCCACCCCGAGTCTCTGATTCAAAAGTCTGACTTGCGAAACAATAGGATATAGGGTTTTCTTGGGGGGCCCCACTCGGAGCCAATGACTCAAGATGATGCTGTTTACGCTGTTGTACGGCCGTGAAACTTAGACGTTGTGCCAACGGAATGTGCTTTATCTGAACCGATTTCATTTGTAATGTCTATGATGCATCTTCGGTGGTCACATGGGGTTTCAAACTCTGAGGTGCTTCGGTCAGCGAACGCTGGTGGGATTGAAGCCATGTTGATGTTCAGTCGGCTTTGTTGGCTAGAATGTAAGATGTCCGACGAGGGATTCCGAAGTAGCTGCTGTACAGACAACTGAATGTTAATAAGTGAATTGGTGATCGGAAACTGTCATTCCAGGATGTTGTCTAAATAAGTTCTGTGTTGCAATATCGATTATAGATCTTAGGAAGATTTAGCGTTGACTCGGCTTCTCTGACGGAATACGATCCACAGAGGCCTCCGAAGGTTCAGTGAGCAGTAGTTGCGCAGTTATTAACGGAAACGGGCGGTACACAAAGGAGCGGTAAGCGCCTCAGATGGCTGTGATATGGTTGTATGGCGTTGCGAGGAGTGCGGCTGTGAATGTGATGGTCGTTCCGAGTTGTTCAATCATCCACTTACTCATAGTATGACGTAAGCGAATAGGCGGCGAGTACGTTAAGCGCATATATATATATATATAGTAGTCCAGGGGGATAGTATCCTTACAAGCTAGAGTTGCTCAAAGGGAAATTGACGGTATCGGACGTTATCACTGACAATCCATTTTTGGTCCTCAGTAGAAGAGTTAAAAGTCCATTTCTTAATAAAAGAATGACCAGGATTAAACAGATTGACACCAATCTCATCTGAATCTGTCTCACACAATCCATTATTTATTCGAGTTGGATCTTACTCGTACCTTGTCAGTCAGTTGTGTAACCGTGCAATTAATGCGGATTGCAGGGAAAAATGAGTGTACACAGAAGCTGATCGTAAAGCACTGCAGCTGGTCTTTGATGAATGACGTGCCGACTAACATCAGACGCTTTTTATTGGATGTACGAGTGTGTAGTTTTCACTATTTTTGAGCTTTCTAATTACCAACCTGGCTATTGTACCTTCTTGAATTAGTAACTTAATAACGAAATGTTTTTACCTGCGACAAAGTGATTAGGATAGTTGTTCGGTCTTGTGATTGACATCATTAATCCGTCCTATGAACTGAGACAAAACTGACTGCCGATCTCCCTCCAAGTTCCCGATTGAACCTCTGTAGTTAGTTTGATTCTATTTTTGTTATGAAGTGCCAACAGTTTGTGCCACTTGTTATAACTTCGCTGATCAATAATTGAAGTAATACCTATAAAAGTATGATGTATACGCAAACATTAACGAACCTCACAAGACTAGAATATTATCTTCAAACCCACAGGTCAACTGAAAAAGGTGTACTTTTATAGCACAGTGTAACGCCGGCTGATGCTGCTGTTGTGCATTTGTCAGCCAAAACACCATCTAATCATAATCTGAACAATTTCGTATCTGTAACATCTGCTCATCAGTAGCTTATTACGACTTCCAGTGTTAGTCGGATTTGAACGAACTGATGATAGCCAGCTATGGTTAGCATTATGACCTGCAGAGTGAAGTTTATTCCTTTTCTGTTTCCTGTTCAATATATCTGATAGTCTTAATCCCCAAAGACTTTTCTGAAGTATGGATCGGAAAAAAGGAAACACAACTGTTGTGGATAGATGCACAGCACCAAACCGCAAAATAATAAGACTACACACAGAACGACTTGCAAATGTTGAGCTCACGGACATCGAGTTTGACCTCGAATTTGCAGTTGCGTAGACCAACTGTGCTTTCACTGTTCCGGACATCATTCACTAAAATTCAGTGGTTGGATAAAACTGTGAAGTAGTTAGGCAACAGTCTCGTCATGGATTATGTAAACTCTAGCTGTTCTATCGAATAGGGTTGGTTGGTATTGCCTATCAAGTTGCAGTCTGCTTTCTCTCCCGCTGTGGCATGGTATTTCTATCTCCACATGATTACTGATTCCTTCAACATGTCCCATTTTTATCCTGTCGACACTTTTGTTTCATAGGCCTTCTCATTGCCTTATTTAAGTATTTAATTCTAGCCTGATCTGAGGCTATCGGCCATTGCAGTGTTTAAAAAGTACACACGTGCTGAGATGCGAAGAACTCACCGGAACTTAATCACTTTAAAAAGCGAATGCTTTCCCGGAAAAGCATTGTTGTTCATTTCCGAGGTCACAAGCAACATTAATCAGTATGCAGCTCGGAGGGACATGTAGACCGCCTTGTACGAAAGACTGCCCGTGGAATGGCATCAACTTCGGATTCCGGCTTTTTATAACAGATAGATAGATAAACATGTAGAAAACATTTGTGCAAAACGTTTCGGATTATTACCTGGATCCTTGGAAAAATTACATTTTCCTGGATCGCTCCACCGCCTACACTCAACTCCATTTGTGTGTGTGCGCGCTAGGGAACCTGCAGCTGGTAAAGTCTGACTGGGATTGACTCGTTCCTTTTGGAGACATTAATATTTGTGGCGCTTTCCACCATTCTGATCACATTGAGATCATCCGTTCTTAAGGGAGGCCCATCTTTCGATCCTGAGGTTACCTGGGCAAACGAGAAAAAAAATGCCACTGAAGTTATCACATTTTCCTGCAGCAGTTAGGAAACGAACAGCAGACAAAGTTAACACAAATCATCCGTTTTAAAGCACGTTTGCTAAGTTATAAAAGGATTTGCTGGTAACAGGCGAATGTGGTTATTTTACTGTGATTATGAATTGTTATTTTCAAAATCTGAGAACAGATTAAGCACCAATTAAACGTCATGGAACAAGCAATAATGAGGACAAAACGGAAAACAGTACTGTGGCGAAGTGTGTCAAAACAAGAAAGTGAATGGGTTTTTCGTGGGTTTTACACTGCATACGATTTCAACATTTTTTTTGGGTTTGTTGGTGTTTTTAAATTAGTATGGATACCGGAAACTAAAAATGGCCAGTACCAGAGATGTCTCATTTTTGCAAAAGGCAACTAGTTCTCAGCGACACGTCAGAAAATCTCATCTTCAAGATTTCAATCAGCTGTGGTGCGACTCTCAAAATAAACGCAGCCTTCTGGTAAATTTAGGTTGTCACCACCTTATGTGAATGCAGGCTCATGCCCCCTCCACCCTTGAGGAAATACGTTAAACCTAGACGGTGCAAAGCACGTACTATTTTATGATGGCTCAATCGTTAAGTAATCTAGGGCTGCAATATCGTCAGCGTAGTCCATGTTTGTGGCTCTCTTTCCATGGAGATATTCCATAACACCAATGATGGAATCGCCCGGGGCTTCGTGCAGAACAATGTCGATTGCTCAGATGAACAAATACATGGCGAACTTTCTGTGTACATGCTCAATATTGATCTGAAGTACGCGGTGGAGTAGGATCTGGTTTGTTGGAATGCCCCTAATGCCAGTTGGTCAGCATACTTGGATCGGACAGCTTGTTTGCGTCTAGCCAGCTAAGCCTGCTTGATGTCAAACCAGCGCGTAATCAGCGGCGAGGTTGGTTGATCGATGTTAGCGACGATTTTACCGCTGGAAATTAATTAGGATGTGTACTCGGGATTTGGTTAATTTCAAGTTGAACATCGGTAAACACGGTTGCCTCATGAACAGCGTGGCCGTGGTTCTAGTTCCGGCAGTGGCGAGGATATGCACTACTGACGAGCTCTGATCAGAGCGAAACTCCAGTCTAGTGCTTCTTTTCGAAAGAGGCCGACTGGAAAGTCCATGGGAATGCGACAGCTGCGATCAATTGTGGGGGATGTTCAACTTGTAATCACAAGTTGAGTTCAATTTAAGCTCACGTCTGTGACGAAGAAGCAGGCCATCAGGTAGCAGGCTGACGTTTTTATCGTGTAGCTTACCCACTCTCTATGAACCCTCCGGTCTTACTGCATGAAGTAGCCTATCTGCCGAGATTTAGCCCAACGAATAGGCTCCGACCCTGTTGCTCAGTAAACATCGACCCTCGTTTGCCCAGGCACCGACAGTTCAGATTGTCTAGAGCGGCACAGATGAAAATTCACGTCAGAAGCAAATGGGAACCTCGGTCGGATTATTGGGCTAGTACCCTGCATGTCTGTCTCCGTGAGTTAGGTTAAATCAAAGACGAGGGTTCATAAGGTACAGTAAAGCCTGATTGCTGTCTTGCACACATTAATGTATGCATGTTACAAATCGGTAGTTTATTGGGTTTTCGTAGACGAAGAAAACCAATGGCTGACCTAGTGTGGTTTACAGGGTTTTCTGAGGTGGCTGTATGTGTATGAGGGCAACCCTGACTTTGATTTTCACCAAGGGCATTGCAGTAAGCAACTATTCAAACCAGCACTCTATGTAACATTTGTACCTTCAATAACACTACCGGAAGTTTCCCAGAAGAGGAGATGAAATGTTTGCATGCATTGAGTGGATGTAGTACATAACACAGCGACTCATGGGCCATGTTAAGTGAATGGCTGTGCAGTGTTTTTGATCCCACTGGGATGAATACTGCCCCGTTGAAGAAATCGAAGTAGAAGGTGGGCTCGAGGGACATCACCGCAATCATTTGACCAGGGGTTTGACTTACCATGCAGTAGGGTGATGCACAAAGTTTGTAAGCCTTTCGGAGGAGGGTAGGTCATCCAAAATATTCAATTCATCCTGTATAATAATACTCTGAAAGCAACCCAGTCACTGAGGGTTTAGTTAAGGAGAGCGGATCTGGTTCAGTTAATATATCTAGTCAAGAATTCCATGACCAACAGGGGTGTTGCAACGCTTGCCTGTTGTTGCTGGGTGACTAAATTGGTCCCCCCACTGTGTATGGCGTTAAGCACCTCTAGGTACCCGACACGGTTTTTGTACTTGTTAGAGCCGGAGATCACTAGTGTGATTCGTACGGCTTCCCCAAGATTTGTTCAAGGGCACTGGAGACCAAAGCTGGCTGTTGAAAAGTGCCCGATTAGACAACAAACGTGACATCCCAATCTGCACAGTGTCGCTGTAGTAATTGTTGACAGAACCCTTGTCGGAGTTAGACAGAGATCCAGAACATTTGCCGATTGACTAGTTCGTGGAAGGAATGGCAATATCTGTCTGAGGACAACTCAAGATCACTCCCATCACCCATCCGATGGCCTTAGAAAAGTTAGCTGACGCCGTCCGTCAAATGCTAGTTGAAAACTCCCTGTTGTTCAACAGGGTCAAAGCAGACGATCTAACTGAACTGAATGGCGCTGGAAAAACTGGCTACAAGAAAGGCAGTTTTAAATGTGAGGAAAACGGATGTGAATAGCAGCAAAGTGCGCTACAGATGCGAGAGTTCGAGACCCTGACGGAAAGTATGCCCGTGATGTAAGAAAAACAGTACTTAAATAGGTGACCAACTAACTACTTTTTGTCCGGCGCAGCCAAACTGGCAGCAGAAACAATCGATAAGACGGCAGTTCAGGCTGAGAGCGGAATCACGGAGCTACTAACCGTTTCTTAAGTAGTAGCTATTTTATTGATTGGAGCAATGCTAGGGACGATTGTTCAACCGTCTGAAACGGTCGTTCGTGCAGTGGATGGATTCATCCCCATAGTTGATCGTTTATCAGAACATCATGTCCAAATCGGTGGTCGTCATCAGACAGTCATTCTTGAGTTCGGCCAAAGTACTGGCAGCACGTTTTCTTGATTATACGGAGACCGTGGTTGGTTTGAAGCAGGATGGGCTTGCGATGAAGCATGGAATAGTTAATGGGACGGATTACAACGAATTCGAAGCGGTTTACAAGTTCAAACAACTGTTCATTTCCGGTCTAAACTCTAATCACTGGTGTGACTGAATCAATTATGAAATTCCCAATGAAGCAAAGTGATTTCCACCGTTTGGCTTCAGAAGATTTACTGCGCGCCTACAGCAGCGAATTGAATGGCATGTGAGTGAAAAACCAAAATAAGACGTAATAGAGAAAGTGAGTGACCCAGTTGGTTTCCGAATCTTGATGAACAAATCCCGTGTAAATTCTTCATTATGTAGCAATTTTAAAAGGATCGTTAAGATTACAGTCGGAAAACAAGTTACAGGCCGCAAGGAAAATGGCAGTTTTTGGATTTGCAATCACAATATTGCCAGATGCCACCCACGTAATCGGATCAGGACAAAATGCGTTTTTCTGTTAGGAAAATGCTGTATCTGTAACGTAAGACATTTTAGGCTGTCGGGTGGTGAATTCGTATTTTGGGCGAATGATGCTAAAAGTTCCGGATAGATTACCCCCAATGTTGTTGCTAAAAAAAGGCAGTGATGAGACATACCATAAGATGAATAATTCGGCTGCAGTGGAAAAAACAAGCCGACTTGCGGATCAACTTTCTAAAATCACGCTTGGCGAGACAAAGATTGGTATCACGTGACCGAAGTGCAGTGAAAAGTAGTTCCATAACCGAGGTCTGTACTGACCAATTCACACGTGCCCATGCCACCTGACAGTTGGGGTTTGTGAAACAGAATTCAAGTACAAAAAACAGCTAGGTTTTCATCTAAACTTTCGGCGCACTTCGACATGGTTCTGTTTCGCTAGAGTTTTCTGTCGTTGATTTCCGTCCGTTACTCCCCGCTCGTTTAGTCTGATTTTGTTCAGTGACGACTTATTCGAGCTCTTGTTGCCCGTGTTCAATCCTCTGTGGGCATTGGCCATATTCCACAGCCGCGTTGCAATTTTCTACTGTGTTAGACTAATCGTGTCCCTGACTTGGTCACTCGTCCCAACAAGGTTGGTCATAGTCGGCTTCAATCGTTGCCGTGGTAACCAGTAATGACGAAGCAGCCTCACAGTTGTTGCCGACTCTGAACTGCTGAGGCGAAAATCTTACTTATCGAGAGTGGAAGATGTTACCAATCACCTATTGGCATATCAACAATGTTAATTCTTAAATGGAAGTATTCGCTCAACTCGGCCAATTCCAGATAGTGAATTCGGGGACCTATGGTCGATAGACGCGACGGGCCCCATTAATCACTTGCGATATTCAATACATAATCCTTGTGACGGGAGATTTCACAAAATAGATCGAAGCAGCCAGTGGGAAAACGCATAACTCAGGACCGTAATGAGACACACTGTTGTGGGCCATGGAATCCACAAACCAGATTAACCGATCAAGGTATTTGCATCGAGAGCGAGTCGTTTTGAAACTTTTAGGGGGGGATTGCAAATCAAAAAAGTTAACACCACGCCATACCACCTCCAACCAAACTGGTTTACCGGAAGAATCATTGGCGCGCTCAATTAGTGGTTAGTGCCTAATAGGTAGGATTCGAGTGAGATGTTATTGGTTGTGCTAGCCCATCTTTCCATACTGTGGGACACAGCCAGGCCATCAATGTTTAAACTGATGTATGAACGGGTACCCCAACTGTATGTGTTTGTGTGTGTAAGTTTTGATTCGCTGGATATATCACTCTTGTGTCACTTGCGTCCTTCGTTAACAATACCGCAGTTGTACGTGGAAATATCTAGTTACAACCTGTTCCAAAGTAACTTCATATGATGCTGATAACCAAAACATTATACGCAGAGTATCTGGAAATTGTTTAAGCGGCTATGCAATGTTATCCCTCTTTCTGACTGTTATCGGAGAACCAAACGTTGGATTACTTCTTTTACTTGTTTCTAAGGGAATCAGGAGAGGATTGAAACAATCCAAAGACCCAACGCTGGGGAAGCAGCTTAACAAGTATGATATGTTTAGCGTAAGAATCGGAGAACCACAGACTACTGTAAGACTTCTCAATGATTACACTAACAGTCAGAAGTTCCAAATGTTTTATGGGGATATTTTACGCCGTCAGATCCCATCAACGTCGTGCTCGAAATGGTCATCAAAAATTGATGAACTAACGCGTAATCTATCCCATCGTTTTGTTGTGGTGGAGACGCTCCTCGAGGTAGACAGTAGGCTGTTCAAACAATACATATAGATAGAGGTGCAAAAGCAGGTGGATAAAAAGAACATGTTGCTGTATAGTCAGAATCCAGGCAAGCCGCAAGCTGGGTTTCCAAGCGAATCTCAACGGTAGGTTATCAACTTTTCCTATGTAACGCTAAGCCACACTGTTAGAGACGTTATCACAAGGTCAAAAAGTTTGCTATCCGAAACCGACATGCAACTGTTTAGACAATGAAGTTCACTTTGAAAGATAGTATGCGCAATTAAGTGGACTCATTCCGTCGTCAGAATTTAATGCTGAACACTGTAAGTCTAGTCTTATGAACGCTTGCTGTAACTATCTGAATTGCGAGGTACCGAACTGCAGTTTACTGAAACCGAGACACCTATACGCTAAAAAAGAGCTGCAAACCAACCAGAACATTTTAATCATGAAACCTGACACAGGAGCGGGGATAGGTCTACTTGATAAAACTGCTTAAATTACCAAAATGTCGGTTCTGTCAGATAGCTCGAAGTTTCAGTAAGCGGGAACATATATAGATAAGAAGCAGCAATAGAGAAATGCTTGTCTAAATTAATTCGCAAAGTGAAACAAGCAGAAACTGAAAATGTCCGAATGTTCGAGTGTTTGTTCGGTTCTCCCCACGTTCATAGGGACGAATTGCCGTTAAGACCGATCCTGGACTTGTACAGTTCGCCACATCATGCCTTAGCTCAATGACTAATGGAGATATTAGCACCAATAAAATGACGGCTGACTCCTCTTAGTCCAAAGAACACCTTTGGCCTTGTAGACTCAGTCATTTCAGTACATATGGGAAACGACATGTTTTCTTTAGATGTGGTCTCTCTATTCACCAATGTACCACTGAGAGGAACTAATGATTATCTCCGCACCTACGTCGAAAACAATTAAATTGATATCGGAATTAAAAGCGGAAAATTAAAAGAACTATCGTTGTTGTGCCTCTATAATGTTCAGTTTTAGTTTACTGGAGAGCTATATGGACGGAAAGATGGAATAGTAGTGGGTTCACCTCCAGGTCCGCTACTCGCAGATATGTTTATGGTCAAACTAGAATTCAATTATATCGTAATTAAATGAAAGTTTTACAAGCACTAGGTGCGCGACGTTTTTTTGTCTTATTCCAAACGATGGTGACCTGTAGGCCATATTAACTGAGTTCAATGGACCAACTCCCAATATACTATTCATCATCGAGTTAGAACATCACAGCAGGTTCGCGTTCCTAGACATGGCGTTGCTTCGTCGATTTGATGGAATAGTTCAAAAATCAGTCCGTAGAATAAAGACAAGGACGAGTTAATACACACATTTTCACAGTTTCATCCCACTGAAACACAAAGGAAATTTGCAGCGTTGTCTGACAAACAGAGTACAAGAGATCTGCGAACCAGATACTTTCCAGAAGGAAGGTATATTCGAGAAACGCTCACTGCAGATAGATTCCCGTAAGATTCATAGATAAAAAATTGCACCCCGGTACTAAACATGAACTCGTTCAGACAGCGGGGTAAAAGCCAACCTTTATATTTCTATCATATGAAGGTTAGCTTAACTGTGAAATACTTACTCATAGACTTTTCAGCGCGGCCGAGGGTGCCTACCCTGCAGCAAGACTCGTCGTATCATTCGAGACTTGTTCCATACTGGTGCTACATCTTAAGGATAGTTTGCTCGAGTTCTCTTCGTCTTCTATCTACTCTACTACCTGTTATTATCAAACCGACTACGTTGGAAGAACCACAAGCCAGCTGTCGGAGAGGATTCGTGTAACCCCCAGAAATGGCCTCGCGACAGTTCAAGAAAGCCCAATTCCAGTGCTATCAGTTCGCACTTACTTGACACTGGTTCTCAAATAAATCCGGCTGAAGCTTTCCGAGTCTACAAGGTTCACCATGCCCACTGTCAGAGTGCGATTGTTATCAGCGGTCGGTACTATTGTCATCAGACTCTACAACCCCAAAACAGTTCGTACAAACCCTCCACCCCATTGCCCAGTTATTCAACAGCTACTTGAAACGCGAGCGTGCGTGAGCCATTTGACGTCGACGAACGCATATCTCATGGCAGACACGTGTGACATTCCCACGCATTCACCAACACTCCCACCCTCTTCCAGTAGACTGTGATGCGCACTACTTCTCTTAGTTTTAATGACCTACTTGATTTGTTATACTTTTCGTATACAGCTCGCACTTGTTTTGTGTAGCTGGAAAGGCTTGGTCTGATATTCCCCCCAAACACGCGTACGTTTGCATATACCGAAGGAATATAGATCAAACTAATGTACCAACTCTGATCCTGATCGAGAACGGTGCGAATATTTTGTGCACCCGCATTTGTCTGCTTTTTGTCGTTTCCTGTCTACTGTTGATGCGTTGTTTGTCCGATACCACTGAAAGTTTTTTATCCATATAATTTGAACGTATAATGATTCAGTCGTGCTTAATGTGAGGTCAGTGGCACAGTAGTCTATACTGTTGTCTCATGAAAGCACGATTGGAGTTCTAGTTCCGGCCGTGGCAAGGATATGCACTACTGATAAACACCAACTCGAGCCTAGTGCTTCTTTTCGAAAAAAGCCCAGTAGGAGGTCTGTGGGAGTGCGACAGTTGCGATCAGTTGCTAGTGATGTTCACTTTATGTAAAACCAAAATCCCTACTAAGCAGTTTATTTATTTCTACATACTTGAAGTAAACTCGTAGCGTGACACTTTACAGTAATGTACCATATTTAAATTGTCAATAATGCTATATGCGTGTGGTTTGTGTATCCTCAAACCGAACATTGAGAGAATGGAATCCGGTTTAGATACACGAAGTGTGTTCAACCGTTATGTCCAGCTAATTACTACCCCTTAATGTATCTACGTAAAGTTGTTTGAATAAAACCAGTCTCCTGACCTATTCTGCTACCTTAACAAGATGGTCAGGCCTGTGCACTGCATCGGTCTGGAGAACTATGCTGACGAGGACTTAGCTCATTCCAGGTGCAACCTTGTCAGACATGCCAAATAGGAGCAGTCAGACGGAAAACAGTTGCACTCACAGGGTTATATGTCGCACTACTGACCGCGTGGGTGTGCTTAGGTACCGAGGCACGACTCTATGAACATACGAGAGAGCTATTTTTATAGTTGCAGCACTGCTGTCTTTCGTATCAGCAAGAATGAGGGTAGAAAAGGTGCCCTCAAACAAAGAGCATTCCGATCCCCCAACAGTTAACCATGACCGCCAGCAAATTATCTAGTACGGTCGAAAAACATCGGATATCACGTAAAAGCTTGATGTGGCTCCGAATACATCCACTGCGCGCAGCAGTGCTCAGAATGAGATGTTAATGTCTTATTCACTGCACTTTCGGGCTGGGCAAGCCCATCACTGCCAGGTGAGTCTGACTGTTGAGTCATTAACTCCGGGTAGGGTCTTCATGGTGACCTTGTGTAGTGTCCTCTCGCAGGTCAGATTTTTGAGTCAAAGATTCGAGGTGGGGCCCCTAAAGTCAACCCCCTTCTGTGACCTAAACGATCGGGAACTATCAGAAGTTAGATTTCTCCTGACGTTGACGTTATTCATCTATTACCACGTTCTCTTTCTATTTGGCTTCCCGAAATTCTTGTCTTCCCTGTACTCTCAGGTAAAAATCGTTCTCTCAAGTCAAGATAAAAGGTCAATATTGACGTCTTCAATGTCCACACTCTCCGACAATTTGGACAGCAGGCTAATTTAGCAAGCAATATTCCAAATCTGAAGCTTGATGTTTGTTGTGTATCGGAGAAGCGAGTCTACGATTCTAACACCGCTGTCCACTAAGTTCACACATCAAGGCCTCTGTGGACGCCGAAGCTAAATCTCGTGGTCAACCTGGAGCGAAAGTCACACTACGTTGCATAGCCAAACAGTGTTTGTTCGATTGGATCCCAGTGAACGGTCGCTTCTGCGATGTCAGACTCTACGTCAGTTAAAGTCTGTCAACGAAAATCAAGAAAGCGTCATGCCTTCGTTATGTTGACGTACGCTGTAGAGGATAACCGTTCGGACGCTATCAAAGATGCGTTCTACGAGGCCCTCGTTGACCTTCTGATGCATACTAAACACTCTGACATCATCATACCAGTGGGCAATTTTAATACTCAGCTTGGTTATCTTTCTTCGGAGAAGTGCCTGGGAAGTATGTTTAGTATCCGGGCCCAAGGCACTGATAGTGCCGAAAGACTGTTACAGCCGTGCGCATCACATGGTCGTTATATTTTGAGCGCCACATTTAAACACAAAAAGATGCATTGTGTTAGGTGGAGATTTCCTTGTGCTATTCGATCATGGACACGACTCAACAACACAGCACTCAGTTACAGGTGGAGCTACTGTGTTAAAAACTGTCGTGCATTTTAGAGCAACCACATGGACTCAGATCATGCTGTTATGCGTGCCCGCTTCGTTTGGTCATTTGCCCAAGGGTCATGCACTCATAGATGCAAGATACTTAACCGGCATTCGAGCGATGTGAATGTAAACAACGCTTATCAGGAGGTATTGCTGAACACATTGCCCCTTTTGTGCCAGGTGAGTGATCCTAACGGACACTGGAAACAAATCGCAACAGTTGTGAAGGTTTGTTGTGAAGAGGTGTGCTCTGAATG
>JTDE01001285.1:36593-77191 GCA_014338405.1 Paragonimus skrjabini miyazakii
GCTGACGTGCTGTGTTATTACTGCTGTGTAGAAGCTAGCTCTGGGTTTGAGCTAAGTACATTTCCGATTACTAATACGTATTCCCAACCATCGCAGGTTTCTACCGAGACTGCTCCTTATGTAGTGTGTCAGTGACTCGGTGTAGGTAAAATTCCGGTGATTCGGTGACATTTTTCCACAAGTTTTCCATAGAACAGTTGATTCAGAACGAAACTAGACAATGGTGTCACGACTGGCAGGATGACAGAATTGAGACAGTTGGTGTTTATTTTATGTTCCTTCAAGTGAGAACCTGTTAGGACGTTCACCATCAAGTTACTCAATTGTCAGTCAATAACTGTAAACATCTTCACTAGGCGCATCATGTGGTACGAAGAATTCTAATCCATTGTTGATGGAGATTTAATTGGGAGTGTTGTAATCGAAATCACATTAACAAAGGAAGGCCACCCGAGGTGGTTGAAACGTAGAGTATTACAACTTGCTCGTAACGTTGTGTTATTCTCAATCCATTTATCAATAACATGTTAAACACGACGCCCAAACTGTTTGACTTCATTCGTACTAAATTTGGTGCGGATATCCTACAACTCTGCACTATAATAGTATTTGTTACACACCTGCCACACACACAGCCTTTTATCTTGACGTTCAGTGTGTTAAAGTTTCTGTTCTTTAAAATACTGCGTTCCCTTGATCCAATTCGTTAAAACGCCAAACATTTCGATTTAGTCCATCAGCCACATAATAATAATAAACAGAATACATAGCAAAGGCTCATGGCGACAATAGTTGAACAGAGTTAATTTTGAGTCAAAAGGCCACTACCACGGGAGGTGGACGGTGTGAACCATCAATTTTGTGCACACAACACCAGCTTTCTTTGTTTTATAAGCACAGCTTCACTGATGGCCTAAATTTTGGGGGTTGGGTGCCGTAGCAACACAGTGGACGTTGTGACCTGTCTCCAGGATGTGCTTCGCAATTGACAACGCAGGGTTTTGCGTTCTGTTGATTCTTTGGCTGTCTGTGCGCTTAGCAGACTGAGTCAACCATTTCAGGAGGTGTTCGGCCATACGTTGATGCAAGCACCGGTCAGTTCTGCCGATACAACTGTCATTGCAATTGCAAGTGAACTGATAAATGACATATGACACAGAATAGTTAGGTGCATCATGTCTAGTTTTTCCATAACTCCCTGAGTTGATAAGAAAAAGCACAATTCAGCCGGAGAGTATGCACGATTCAGAACAGACTGAAGCTGATGACGCATTACAATGTACAAATAGTCTCCCCTGAACCGTGATTTTATGAACATATTTTTTTTCTTTGCTGTGTGGACTGCAGATCTTTCTGTCATTTTCTTGCTATGGACCGAGATAAATTTATCCGGGTATCCGTTAGCAAGTAATGTTCCTCTTGTGTCAGCCGGACTCTGTCAAACAATGTTTTAACTGAACCGCACTTGTAGGCCATGGGTACAAAACTGGAGAACTGAAGGTATTCGCTGCTCCAAGTGGTTTTGCGATAAACCGACCGCTGCAGAGTGTCATCAAGACGCTTCGTAAGTAAAACGTCTGAAAAAGCTAGGCTTCTATTTCACTCAGTTTCATAAGTAACAGACAAACTTGGATGTATGGAATTCATAAAGTTAAAAAAATGGAAGAAACTTGTCATTGTCAGTAAAAATCAAGATGACATCAACCTTTTGTATAAAGTAGTCATGAAAATACTATCAGAAATTTGACTTTCAATCATTCCAAAGAAAACATCTGTTAACGTTAGGCCTAGTGGATTGCTCATAGCTACCTCGTCAAATTGCTTAAAATCAACTCCTTCAAACTCAAACCGAATGTTTTTTTGTACACCGGAAAATGAGATCCTTGAGATAATCGAGTGAAAGAGGCAACTGAATATTTTGAACTGAAACAAAATCACAAAAAGTATTTACAGTCTTGTGCTGGGGAAAATTAGTGAACAACGTTTGCACATCGATAGAAAACATGGTTTTCGAACTCACAGAAACCTTCTTCAAGACGTTTACTAACTCGATTGAGTCTGACACAGTGTGGTGACAGCAATTTCCGAACAGGGTTAGGTACATCAACGGGTCATCGAGCGAGCTGGTGGTAAGGTGAATTGTCCATGGCCAATATAGGGCGCAGTGGAACGCCTTTGTGTATTTTTGGTGCAACTGTCATACGTAGCTTTTAATTCCCACCTGGTTTTAACTCTCTATACTGGGCCTCATTAATGAACCCATGTAACTGCAGTATTTGGAGTTGTTTTACAATCCGTTTTTCCACCAGCATATTATTCTCTGGTGCGGAATCCGACATGAATATGTTTTGGTCGGCTAGAATTGTGTTCATTTTTCTCATATATTCGTCCTTGTGCATGATCACAATGCCAGAGCCGGTTATTAGGTTTAAAGGATACAACGCCTTTCATTTCCTTCAGTTGCTTGATAGGTTGATGTTGTTCAAGTATAAAACAGCATTGCTTCCGGAATGGTGATGACAAGAACCCATGTGAAATATCCGCCAATTTGGCCTTAAACCAGGTGGCGTTTTCCGTCATTGTAGCCTCCAGATTCATCACCTGATCATAAAATTTTTCAAAGTAAACCTGAATTCATAGCCTCTCAACATGTTTAGGAGGGATCTTAAATGTCAACCCCATAGATGGCACTTCTGTCTGGGCTTTAGTGATCACATCATTAGTCAGGTTGTAGACGTACATTGAACTGCCCGACGGAAAAAACGACATCTGGGAGGAGCGAGACATCGCATCGAAAATGCACTAGCTAGTGATTGTTCTGGCTTCCTGGATTGATTATCTGGGGAACGTCTCATACTTTATACGGCAAATTAAGGAAAGATATCTGAGAACGCTGTCTAAACGCTGTTGAGCCTCGACAAAACTTGCGTATCTGTTTAGTTGAAGCTTTCATATATGAAGTTATGAGTCTAACAAAGTTAGGTTTATTCAGTGAAAGACTTCTTTTTGAGTAGCGCAGTCGGGTTCTGAAATGCAACCCTGTCTTATTAAACATTCTCCTTTCCCACGGCTTTTGAATCATACAAGATTGTTTTTGAAATTCTTTGTACTGTCGGCGATTTCACACTGCTGATTAATCACTAATGTTAACCGCATACATCGAAAACGACTGAAAATCAGATTAATTCATTCATGAGACTGTCACTATTCACCACCATTTGGTGCGAGACAGCTTTTGGATAAATTTCGTCTGATAAAATCTTTTGGGATTTAATAAACATTGCTATGAATGAGATAATCTAGCCGACCAACCAAAGCGCTGGACCAAACATGGAACAAATGAACGTTTAAAAAAACATTATATTTCCTCGGGAAATAATACAATCAATACAAGAATATTCCCGTGGTCGCCTATGGAGATGCACACGATTTCTGTCTCGTGTATCTCTCAGACGATTGATAGTGAAAGTTTGAGTTAAATTTTCGGTGTGTATTCTTCGCTGGTCCTCATTCAGCTATTCCACACGATTCATTGGAAACAGGCATAACCAATGTGAACAGGTCCCATGCCTGAAAGCTGTGAATCCAGGGAGATTTCTCGAATTGGAAAACGACCTGACGGTCCGGTGGCCTCAATTACGAGTTTTGCTGCAGATGGTCTTTCCTATAAACAATGGATTTTGAGCGTGCTTTGTAATGAAATGTTTAACAATTACTGTATACTCAAAGTACAGTATATGTAATTATTCCGAGTTTCTTAATAATACATCTTCAATAAATGCTCATCCTGTCTAAATTTCAACATCCTAACAATAATTATTCCATGTGTATTCTTTTGTAAAGGATGACAATAAGCGTTGTGTGATGCCAAGGCTGAAGATTTACTTATTACTGCTCTGAGTCATAGAGGCGTGAAACCCCCACAGTTTACTGAACAGTCGGAATCCATATGAAGTTGTGAATGGAGTCTGTGAACTGATTGTACTGAATGATCACTTCACTTAAAGGATAAGATGACGTGCCACTTCAAAGGACACTTATTATAATAGTTTTCTCAGCTTGTGGTGTCTTCTGCTTATTTTATTCAGGCTTCCTAGTTTTAGTCAAACAGTTGCATGGACGTAAATTATATTGTAGATTTTGGCTACAAACTGTAATTTGTTATCAAATACATCCATCGAGCGGACTTGCACGACTCTACTCGTGTGTGGTTTTCCAAGATTTGTTTTCCAGTACAAGTTTGCAAAACTATCCAGTCGCCATACCGACCTGATTAGGTGCTCCCACTGTAGGACGGTGTACGCAAGCCAGCGTTTTTATCCTGCTCAGAGGGATATGATTACATTTCTTGTTCGAAAGCAATTGTCTAATATGTGCATTTGATCTCCACACGTGAGTTTTTCCAGGCTGATTTCTTGGCAACTCGTATGAAACTTGATCAATGTAAGCCTACCTCCGTGTGGCTGTCCGAAGAGATTTTACTGAAACTATACTTACAGTATTTGTGTTTACTAAGAACTTAGTACTTCTGGTGTTAATATCGATTACTTACATTCAAACTTCACTGAGCAATACTAAACAATTTGTCCTAGCTCAGGTCCGGACAAAAGATTACGTCACAGCCTTACCAATGGCCTGTTCATGTAATCCGTTATAAAGTGATAAGGTGTTTATGTCACAGTTTGTGCCGTGAAATCAGTCTGTCCGTTAGTGTGCGTATAGTAGTCGGATGCGGTTGAACTTTCGCAAGCCGTCTGCGAGTTGGACTCAAATAGCTTCTCATCGTCACATATGGTCTAGTGCAATGTTAGGATTCATAACGGTATTTGTTGTGGCTAACAATAGTAATGACGCATGAATTACGATGTTCTCTTCTCAACACACGTTCGAGAGCCTCGTGGCTGTAAGCGCAGCAAGTTTTCTTTTTCATTTATGTGAACAGAGCTTCATCGAATCATTTGAATCAGCTAATCCCAAAGCACAAAAACTCCACACCTCTTAATACGGAGAACAGCGACTGACTATTACACAACAGGCGGACGCGGATGCATTGTTTCATGTACTCTCCAAGCTTAATGATCACTTTCTGGCTTCCGCTGTCACTGAATAAATTGACACCAAATCAGGTGGTGCCACGAACGGTTCGCCGTCCGGTTTCACGCGTTTGGCAGACACATTTACTCCTATCAAGGTTATTTCTTCGGTTACTGTTTCCGGAATACTAATGAACACCATAAGTAGAACAAAACATCCTTCATTTAAAACGCTGCCGGAAAATGGAAATGTCATGTGCTTACTTCACACGGAAGTTTGCCTTTCTCCAACCGTATGTGTGGATGGTCTTCAATGATTTCCACACCATTGTCAGCGTAGAACACCGTAGTCATGTTCTGAGCAGTAAGCAGTTCATCTGTGTTCGTCAGACAAGAGGTGGACACCCTTTGTCGGGCCAATGAGCTGTACAGTTTGAGGAACGTTAATTGACTACCTTCGATTTCATAAATTATCTGAAATCGAAGAAAGTATGTGAATAAAACTATATGTTTTCCACGGCGCTTTTGCTGACTAAACTGTAAGCGTCAGACCTTTGAAAAAATCACTAAGTTAAACGGTGACATGCTTAATGCAATAATAACGAAACTGTCATTTTTAAGGTTTTTGTACTGCTTTCTGAAAAACTAGACAGATAGCTTTCTAAAATCGATGTAAAACAAACATGGAATTTCGAGTACGACCGTTTCAACTGGGCCAAAATACATCCGGTGATCAGTTATTAACGTGCAACATCACTCGACATTACGCGAAGTGAAGTCGCACGTTACCCGGAAGAACAAATTGACAGGACGGATCGCTCCTATCACTGGTTTTTCTTGCTGGCCACTGTAGAATTTCTACCACCGGGTTTGTTCCCAATCAAACTCACCTCATACATAAGTGACAACCCAAAACGTTCATTCGTATATAGTTCGTTGTCAGGTAGCTTAGAATGCCTAAGTGAAAACGATACATCTACGCCACTGTTGCTTAGCAACCTGTAAAATAAAACAAAATAGACAGCTCGCAGTTTTTGGGTGTAGAGCATGGTATGTGCAGCTGACCTCATCACGTACTTTCTCCGAAATATTTGACTGAGAAGTTACCTATGCTGAATTAAGTCGTTAAGGGGTTACATTCCTACTACGTGTTCTACAATTCACTACCTCACACGCTGCGTTAAAATAGCAAAGTACAGACTGATTTTATGTTAACTTTCATTCGCTTATTTTGAACTTGTCTAGACACTTACGTGAAAACTAATCGTTCAAGACCACTTACTCTCAGATGTGCTGAAACGTGAAAAAGCTGTGAGTGAACAGAGTTCACACTGATTGATAGTGACCACAGATAGCAATTTGTTGGGTGGTTGAATCTTTTGAGGGAAGTTTCTGAGTCTACACTCCACGACCAGTTCTATCCTCTTTAATATTCATGAGGGGAAATCACCGGACGTAGTTTTCAACCAACATTCTCTCTGTCAAGAGCCAAAAACTTTAGATACTTGGTTACTCAGTATGTGCGTACCGCTTATAAATGGGCAATGAAGACGCATCCTTGAACTAAGTGGAAACTTAATTTCTCCGCCTCAAGCGACCTTCACAAGATTGACAACGATGTGGATAGACTATTCAGCTAGTCACCAGAAGGTTATTGGTTCATCTCTTAACCCGATAATTTCTGAGTGATCAATCCATTCGAAGACGTTCGTTTGGAGAGTGAGTATTAAAGAAAGGTGAGGAATGGTAAATTCATTAATTACTAATTATTATTAGTTAGTAATTATAATTACAGTCACTAATTGCGAACAAATTAGCTTATGTTCAGGAAACCGCAGTAATTATTCCTGAGTTCCGATTCTAATGAGTGACCACGTAATTGGATTATCGCAAATATAACACTAATTTTTTTGCATCTATTCGAACCTCTTTTTTGACTGGTACACTTCGAATGGAGGCAATACACTACTTTCATTCACTTATTACAGCTGATTGACAGCACATATCTACTCTCTGGCCCATGATGCAACCTCCGATTCTCCTACGTCTGTGATCGACGTGTTAACCGCCACTTCAGTGACCCTGTGCTTAACATGAACGAGTCATCACACGTTAAACCACAGTTTGCTACATAGTCTTCAGCTTATATAAGCTGCTCAACAGAGGGTACAATGACCATCGATTGTCCTTCAGCTAAGCCTTCCCAGTCAAATAACGCTAACTTCACTGAACATACTGATAACTGTTTTTTGAAAAGTTACTTTTTAAAATTCGACCATTCACTTTTTTCACTGACAAGCAGAAAGATAAATTGATTAATCCAAAACAAACCTTTTATAAAAATATCTGGGTCTCGGCTTAATTCAAATCAGTGATAGGAACGGTATGCTACGTGATGTGCATACCACTGGGTAAGCCGCGAATACACACCGAGAAGTAGGGATTTTCACATCAAGACTCCATCGACCAACCACCTCACTTAGTGTTCATTGTTTACCAAGTCACCCAGTGGATGGACTGCCAAAATAGGACTATCTCAAAAAACTAACATTGGAGTCCATGAAATCAATCTGGTTATTCTAACCGTATGACAAGGGAGTAGTACTACTGTTTGGCTTACCTCATCGTCTTCATCCTCCGATACATCGGTTTGTAGGGATCTAATGCAAGTCTCCCCAGTGGATAATTTACAGTAGACCCGGATTGCGTCGTTGATCTCATTTCCATTCGGATCGATCCAGTACATGGCTAGCAGAAAACAATAAGCTAGAGATTCAGCAGCTTAGAACGTAACACATTTGATAACCGGAAAATAACCTCATGCAAAATTTAATATCTTCATTCGAAAGTTGTGTAAATGGAGAAAACGTACTGCGTTTAATTGACTAAACTATCTTATGATGTTTATCACATTATCGGATTGATGTAAAAATCATACTTCAGATTAAGATAAGTTTGGATCTAAGCAGTCTAAAGTTAACATATTCATTACATAAACTTTGGTTAATCTGTCCTTGGATATGTTCAGTGAACAACTTGTCAAGTAGGATTATTTTTTGTTTTCCTAATATCAGTTTTTCCGTCTCTGTTAGTCAGACACCTTTCAAATGTTTGATATAGCCAACGAAACAAACATAATCGAATCAGTTATCGGAATCATGGACTGCACAACCGGTTTATGTAACCGGTCTTTACAGTGACCATCAACTTCTTCCATACGCTGTTGAGTACAACAAACTACAGACAAACTACAGACTCTCGGAGATTAGCTGAGCCCTGTTAACCAAACCAATATCAGTATTATGTGGGCATAAAACAACTATTCACGTTGTCAGTTGCTTTCGGTCGTTTGAATGCTTACCGAAGGGCTTTTCACAATTTCTACATCAACGGTTGATGATGTGGTCTTACTGCCATGAACTCATGGACAAACAATTCTTGCTTAGACATAAAGGAAAGAAAAAGATAAAACTACTACTGATATCAGCACTATAACCTAATTTGCTGCGAATTCCGATCACAGCGTGTAAACGGACTGTAAAGATGAACAAGCGTCATACAATGAGAATACTTAGTTAAAAGCGAACAAAGAAATAGTGTCCATATGCTGAAGTATACAGACGGCATTTTGGTTTAATGAACTTGTATGCATGCTTTATAAGTGACTGATTGATGTATAATTCTCTTGAGAAAATTGCATACGACGTTTAGTAGTCAGTGGCTATTGTTTGATGATGATTATCCTTCTAGGATTTTCAACAATCGTGCAAATTGTAAGAGATCGTGAACTCCCACAACTATGAATGATCATATTATACGAGAGGAATAAGTCAAAAATGTTCTCTACATATCTCTCCATAATAGTCCACTCCATATAAAGTTCACTGGGAATAAACTATTAAAACTTGTCTTATCGTCAGTACCTGGGTTATGGATATGGTATGTACCTAATGACCAACACAGTTTTCATTATCAGAAATCCAACCCGATGTGACAAGAACCAACCGAGCTTTCAAACAGCCAAGTAAAGCAATGCTTAATATGTCTCCACATCAAGCTGACATTTGGAATGACTCACCATCTTTGAAATTTGGGAAAATTGAGGCAAGCTGTTTACATGTTAATGCTGGAGAACGTTTGGTTCCTTCAGGACGTGGGTTGACTCCGGTTCCCAACAACCTCATTGCTAGAGGATCATCCGCGAACAAACCCTTGCCTTTTGTTCCTCGTGATGGAAGCGGTACGTATACCGAACTCAGACCTGGAGGACCTGGAGGACCTGGTGGACCCATTGGTCCTGGAGGGCCTGGAGGACCATCCCTTCCAAGAGGACCAGCTGGTCCGGACATTCCTAGATCACCTCGCTGTCCTTTAACACCTTTGCTACCTGGTTCACCGATGGGACCACCTTCTCCCGGCGGGCCAGGATTTCCAGGGGCGCCAATTTCACCTGCATCACCGCGTACTCCATCGGGACCTGGAGGACCAGCTGGTCCAGGCAGTCCAGACCATCCGGGATGTCCCCTCGGCCCAGGACTTCCTGGAGAACCGGGCTCGCCATCTTTTCCATCAGCTCCATCCTCTCCAGGAGGCCCCTTGTCACCTGGCTGTCCGGCTGAACCCGGCTTACCAGGGGTTCCGCGTTGTCCCTGAGCACCTTGTCGACCTGGTTGACCCGAAGGTCCAACATCACCAACCGGTCCAGCATCACCTGGAGGACCTCTTGGTCCCCGCAAGCCATCTAAACCAGGTTCACCAACTGCACCAACAGGACCTTCAGGTCCTTGAGAACCATCAGATCCGGGTGGACCTTCTGGCCCTTCAGCGCCAGGCAAACCGACTGCTCCTTTATCACCTCTTGGTCCAACTGGGCCTTCAGGTCCAGTTGGTCCAGCTGCACCTTGAGGTCCACTTGGTCCTGGAGGTCCCGGTGGGCCTCGAGGGCCCGGACCACCTGTAGAACCGCGCATACCCTATTAAAATGAAGAAAAGATGAGACAATTTTTCGTGTCGTTAACCTATTTAAAAAATCCTCAAACTAAGTAGCATTTGCCTTACTTTCACTCATGCATTATCTTATTGATTACCAAGTTGAGCAACAAGAAGATTTATAATGGCTTTGACGGTAACGTTTACAAGTGAAAATGCTCTTGCTGACTTAATTACTTAAGGTAGGGGTTTTCAATGTATACATCTTAGCAAAACAAAGCGCTTAGTACAGTGTCTGTGGAATTTTGTATTACACAGTGCAGAATAATTGGCAGTGATAACTGACTGCAATAAGGCAAAGTGCCTAATGCTGTACATACTTGAAGTACAAGGCTCAAAAAGTACTTGTCTGAAAAACACAAACGCTTCAGCTTTAACGCAGTGATTCTGCATACTATTTAGTTATAACAGTCTAACCAAGTACTACGATTTACCATTGCTCCCACAGCGCCATCTCGTCCAGGCGCTCCAGCGCTGCCTGTGTCGCCAACTTCTCCAGGTGCACCCGGAGCACCTGGATCACCAGGATCACCATCTTTACCTGGTGCCCCAGGTGGACCAGGAGGTCCGGTAGTTCCAGGTTTGCCAGTGATTCCCTGCTCACCTTGCGCTCCAGGTAGACCAGCTTTCCCAGGCACTCCCTGTGCTCCCTGCCGACCAGGTAAACCTCGAGCTCCAGGCGGCCCAATGTTACCTGAAGCTCCCATAGGACCTTGTGTTCCGGGTGGACCCTGAATGCCGGCCGGGCCGGGGCTACCAGCAGCTCCAGGTGCTCCAGCACGTCCACTGTTGCCTGGTGCACCAGCTTCGCCGGGAGATCCGGGTGCCCCCTGCTTACCGGGCGGACCCATTGGACCAGTTGGCCCCATCGGTCCGTCTTGACCTGTTAAACCAGGAATACCAGGTTCGCCAGGTGGACCAAGATCACCAACGTCGCCTGGTGGACCCATCGAAGCCCGTGCGCCCAGTATTTGAATAATCCCAGGTGGTCCGCGTGGCCCGCGTATCCCTTGAGGTCCGGGTAGTCCATCCTGGCCTGGAGGCCCATTCAGACCCGATAACCCTCGGTCGCCTTTGAATCCCAGTGGGCCATCAGGGCCTGGTTGACCTGGAACTCCAGGAATACCCTAAATAGTGCCAGCAATTAATGAGAGTATTGACACGTTTGATAGGTTATCGTCAAGCAAGATACCTACAATAAAGTTATACATAGTTACATGCAGCTGGGCAATGACGTTGTAGTACTAACTTGTTGACAAAATATTGTAGTAATTCTGTTTGTAGTGTTTCTTGTACAATTAAGTAAATGAATTTCGTATAAAGGCCATTAGACCGGCAGTGCAACAGGACAATATTTCTGGTCGTAAAACTAGATCGTACAAAATATAGGGTTGGAGGTTTTGGCTTTGACACTGCTGATCAGTAGTGATATAGGATAAGTGGATTTTACCGGAAGTTGTATAGCACATTCGAGACATTCTTCATTAGATCTAGTGGCATTAGAGCTTTTATAAGATTCGTTACCCACGTTGGCGATAAACAAATGAATTCGACGAACAACATTTCCATCAGGCATCACTTTTGACTACTAGTTGCCAGTTCTATTTCGTGTCCACCCTGGTCCCGACTGACTGTATATCGAAATAAATTAGGCAATGGAGAAAAGTTCGCACATTCATACGCACTCACTGCAGCTGTTTTTACTACGCAGTCAACCAGTCATCGTGATTTCCGGCGATTGTAAGCTAAAAACCTCATGGTTCATTTATGCCTTTTCCCGTTGATCTTAATGTATTCATTCTTTTCGGTGCGTACAGGATATGTGTTTGCATCTGGCGAGGTTCACTGCATGGAGTTGAGAAAATACTTTGTTTCACGTCTCCCTATCTCACAGAGATGCACCCCGACAGATTTTGGCATCTTTTTGATACAGATAGTGACTGTTTAAACCAGTTTTATCCCAACCGCAAGTGTAGCTTGTAACGAGGAGACCAAGATTAGTAGCGCGTGATCTGCTAAAGATCTGGACTAGTTGAACAAGATTCCTCTTAAATGTTTTAACGAGCTACGATCAAGAAATGTAGCAGCTATAGTGACGTAACTTTTATACACACCGTTGAATTCTAACTACTCATCCCATTTTGTATTTGCTTAATCTTATGGAGATGAGATTCGAACGTGTAGCTATATGTTGTGAGACACACAGGGCACAAGGTTGTTTTTCTACACTATTAAGTCAGCTCCACACCGGTCCAACGTAAACGGACATTGGTGAACAAGCTGTTCAAACAAGCCAAACGAATTTGTACTCAAGACAGTCTTGGAGAAGAACCAGACTACATCACTTCTACTCTACAATTAAATGGTTACCCCCAAGAAGTTAACAGAAGAGTACGGTAGACAAAAAGCACCATCCGAAGAGATGATCACTATGCAGGAAAAGAGGGTCTACATAGAGCTGCTTTTTAAGAGTGATTACAACATGTATCAAGCAACATTACGATCCAGAAATTTACTTAAACGAAAATTTAGTGCAGCTGAACACCATGTATTCTCTCGGACCCAGAAATTACCAGTGCCTTCAGTCAAAGAAGACCGACCTGTAAATGCCGCCTCACATTGTGTTCACCAATTTACATGTAACTGAGGAAATAATTACATAAACAGAACCGAGAGACGCTCGATCTCCAGAGTGAAGGAACATTCGTTTAAATGGGTTCAACTGTTCATGTTACCTGAGAATTGTAGTGTTGCTGAAGCACGCAGACGGTCAGTATCTTCAGCCGTTAGATACATTCTGACCCCTTGTTAGGTCATCGGTCTAGCTTGTGTATTCTGACTCCTGCTACTTTAGTTCAATACAAGACTCTTACGGCTCGCTAAAGTGGTCGCAATCAGTTACCTCAAATTAGCTCCCTGTGTTCAGAAACAACCGTTCGTGAAACTGGCCTTTCCCTGGAATTTATGACTTATCTTAGCCCGTTGTTTGATTATCCATTCCAGCAATCGTTTACTTAAAAAACAAATTCATTTTACTATAAATTTAGTACCGATGAGTCAATACGAAATACTTGCGTCTACCAGTTTCCATGTTCTGTTTTACTCAAACTTCTGAAGGGGATTAATCGTTTTGAACCGCCAAACTTGGTCAACTTTCCTAAAAGACTGGCAGTCAGTCGTGATTTAATTTAAGAGTACAAATATAATTTTTTTGACGCAAAAACAAGCAGCACTGGGCAATCCGGTGCACTCTACCTTGAAGTCTTATCCAACTGTGCACAGCAATTTTAACCACTGAGCGAATGGTTAATTCGTGACAGTACACACCGAAAAAATATTGTATAATCGGAAGCTCTGATAGGTTCGACAGAATTTTATATTTACGTATGGTGATTACTGTATCTTTGGCGATTAGTTTCCATGTCATCTAGATTTATTTTGCCCTGGCGTAGAAATTTATGTTCCCATAGACCACTTTTCTACTCAGTGTATTAGGCAATTTCCTGGAAAAAGAAGGAAGCAGTGAAATTCGAAAACTATCAGTAATGTGTGATTTTGAGTCATCTGATAAAAGGCGAAGTGGCTGTATTAAATGGTGCTTGCACGAACACGATGGAAAGCAACAGTCTGGTGTTATCTGATGCTAACACCTGTATGGGTAACATTTAGTCTAAAAAAACACTCCGTTTGATATCGAGAACGTCAGTTGGTTTTCTACTAAGTACGGATCGCCCTTCTCACTTCTGATCTTTGTATATAAATTTATTACCGACAGCCTAATCAGGCTATGCAGCCGAAACTGAACAAAACAACTGGACGAGACAGACTATAGACAGAAATTCTTACACGTAGTGCTAGAAACTTCCGTTAATCTTTTACTAATATTTTTAGCGATAGAATTACCAGTGGCAAGTTTCTCGATTGCTAAATATGCGCGAGTTTTACTCTATTGTCTACTGTAGCAGAATATCTGGAGTGAAAATCTTATTACCTCATTTATTTACAGCAGTGTCATTGATAAAATGCTTTTTACTAGCTTCAGTGGACAAACTGCGCAAATTAACTTGGGTATTCCGCCAAACATTATTTCTTCCCACTAATGCGTTCTTATCACATAAGGTGGTTGGCTGGGTGAAAATGAGTGACTCGTAACGCTATCTCCAGATGTGTTTACCCAAACCTGGACATCAATTTATTAACTTGGGATTAATAACAACGCGAACAGCATGGAACCTCAATTCCAGATAAGTTTTACTGCGGTAAGATGAGTTGCAGCTTTGGATGGGTCATAGATATCGCGTCAAATGGATGCGTAACGATCTGGAAATTTTCTGCGATCAAGCAGTTGAATACCAACTGTTAACGCTTCAAGACAAACTGGCCCTTGATATGGTGCTATACCATACAGAAAACACAAGCGTCTGCATGTTGATAGTCTCTCCTTTTTTCGCTCAACTATCACAATTACACCATTTGTCATGAAATTTTGTGAGATTCCTAAGCCTTTAAATTAGTATCAACCACATTATTATCCCCAGGATTTTACACTGGAAATTCTATAACCTTAAATTAGCCGAGTTCTTGTTTTACAATGTAGAAGTCTTGTCTTCAATTTGAACTAGCTGGATATTATGCTGATGCACACTGAAGTGGTTCTACTTTGACTCTCGATGTCACACAAACAATTGAAAGTTAGTCCTAATGTGACAACTTATTTAAGCAGTACATCTGTCGACTCCTATTAACAGAACCGATGTTTCTAAACTGGATTCATCACACAGAAAAACCCAGCTCCAGAATTAACCGACCTGAACTGCATAAAATGATGTAACGTTGATGTTTTATAAACATTTGGCACAGTACTGGCTGTTGCCAGTTTGAGTCTAGTGAAAACCCAGATTTATCATAGTTAGGTTTCAGGATATCCGCACCAAATTTAGTACGAATGAAGTCAAACAGTTTGGGCGTCGTGTTTAACATGTTATTGATAAATGGATTGGGAATAACACAACGTTACGAGCAAGTTGTAATACTCTACGTTTCAACCACCTCGGGTGGCCTTCCTCAGGAGTGTTGTAATCGAAATCACATTAACCAGGTTAATGTGATTTCGATTACAACACTCCTGAGGAAGGCCACCCGAGGTGGTTGAAACGTAGAGTATTACAACTTGCTCGTAACGTTGTGTTATTCCCAATCCATTTATCAATAGTTAGGTTTCTTTCCAATTAATAAACCTGCCAAATTGCTTGTCAGTAATCCAGTTTTACTGCATAACGTTAACGTTATTAGGTTCTAGTGTTTATTATTTGGGAAATCCTGACAGGGTAATGTACATCCCTTTATCGCTTGATGGACTCCACGTGACACGGTGGGGTGAGTAGATAGCTGTGAAAGTCTTGGGCTTTTGGCATGACTTCGTAGCTTAGCTGGTAGAGCGCTTGCCACATACAGGCTGGTTCGAGTTCAGCCGAAGCACAAATGTTTCACAACCAGGTCACTATTAACCGTGCACAAATATATTGACTTACCATGACACCCACTCTGCCTGGTATGCCAATCGGACCCATGTTGCCCTTTTCACCTCGGTCTCCCATCGGACCCGGTGGACCGGAAGGACCGGTTGGTCCAATGGGTCCTTGTGGTCCATCCAAACCGGCTGTACCAGGCTCCCCGTCCGGTGCGTCATTGCCTGGCAGACCGTCTTTACCTGCGTCACCTTCCGGTCCAGTTGCTCCACGTACGCCTCTTTGTCCCGGAGCGCCAACGTTACCCGCGGGTCCGACTACACCTTTATCACCTATAGGACCTTGTCGACCCTGTGGTCCCTGGGGACCAGCATCTCCTACAGCGCCAGCATCCCCAGTATAACCTTTCAGTCCTTTGTCACCCTTGACACCAACAGGCCCGGTTGGCCCGGGCAAGCCACGTTCACCTTGTGGACCCTTTAGGGGTAAAAAACAAACATTGAATATAAGCCGTCCGTTTATTCACCCAACAGTGTAACAGCTGCATCGAGTCAACATAAATAGCAATGAAGTATATACCAAAACCATTCCCAGAAGCAAATATGCAAACAACCCTTGAATCTCGGTGAACGTACGTACGATATAGATTGGCTCTCAGCCATGTGACTTTGAGTCCGGATTGGCGTTTAGTCAGCCGCAAGCTTTTGGTGACCATCTCAGTTTGCTGGAAGATTTGGACGATGCTGAGAATTGTGTACTCAGTTGATTGACTAGCTTTGTGTCTCCTAGTCCAAGCCTACAGCTGGCATACAGTAGGTAAATTGAGAGTCTTATACAGGCTGGTGAACGACTTGTTAGCCGGTTGATACATGTACCTGCTGTTTAACGTATGACATCATGAGGTAATTACCACAGCGTTTTTAGCCTTCTACAAGAGGATTAAGCAACGCACATCTTTCATTGAATACTCACTAAGGTTACTGTCTGCAAGGTTATTTGTTCACTGATCAACCAGGGTGTTCGTCAACATGTTGGAGCTATGGCCATCACGAACTAAAGACCTAGCTTGTGTAGTAAAAAGTAATTGCAGAGAACTATTTGGTAGTAAGCAAGTGGTATTTAATATTAATGTTACGGTGTAGTTTGTGAAACTGTACCACTCTGCCTTATACGTTAACAAACATTATGTTGATTTGGCTGCACACGGACAGATATCAACAGGCTAGCAGAAATTCGTGATCGAATGACCGAATTTATTTGAATTGTTTGCGCCACCCAACTCCTTTACTGTGTATGCTCAACATGTTCAGCTTATCGATAAGCGACAAGTGTTACATAATAATAGATCAACAAACTGACGTTTTTGAGTATCTCAGTTTGAATACTTGGGTATGCCTATCGTGTAGCCATCACAGTAGTGCCCAGCACACTAACCTCACAAACACTGGAGTTGGCGTTCATAATCCGGCTCTCGCCGAGGTGTGCTCTGGGAGTAAGTACCAACCACAGTGGAAGCTGAACCTACTGTATCTGTCGAAACGTTTGTCTGAATGCAAAAGCTGCGAACGAATATGGATGTCGTTCAACTTGTGACAATCTGAACATAAAATCTCTCCAATAAGATAATACCGGTTAAGTCTCTATATCCTCGCACAACTTAACTGGACTGAATTAGAGACGTGAGTTTTATAGGCGATACATCGCTCACCTGGTGTCCGATGCCTCCTTGAGGTCCCGGAGGTCCGGTCGGTCCGACATTCCCTGGGTATCCACTTTGACCGGATTTACCTTGAGAACCTCGGGGGCCAGGTTGACCAACTGGTCCGTTTGCTCCATCTCTGCCGTTTTCACCCGGAGGTCCCGGAGGACCAGCTCTGCCAGGTTTCCCTATCGGTCCAGCTTGGCCAGGTTCTCCCCTTGGTCCTGCTCTACCCAGTGGCCCACTTTGTCCAGGTGGTCCAGGTAAACCAGGTCTTCCATCAACGCCTGGCCTCCCGGGAGAACCAGCAGCCCCCATTGCACCAGCCGAACCTTTCGAACCTGGCATACCACGCGGACCGATTATTCCTTCTTTACCGGCGGCTCCAGGTGGACCTTAAATAAAAAGTTATTTGATATAAATGACAATATGTACGACGGTTCTGACGCAAGAGTAAAATCTTTGTTTCGTGTTTTATTCGTTTCAAAGTTGGCTGTATATATAAAAATTGCTTGCTACCCTGATGATGGAAAGGTTCTTCCGTTCGCGTACAAATATTGTTATTGGGACCAGCTGAGTATTGATTAGGTTTCGAGATTGTCTATGGAAACGACCTTACATATCAAGTGCGCCCTAATATCTCTTATAAAACTTTGTATTACCGGTTGTATACCTAGGTGCTGGAAAGTACTGAGTTCAGAACTCCCGGTGAACATGAACTAATCTACGCCATCATCGCCTACCTGAATGGATAAAAATGTTGCTTGGCAAAAGGAAGTGCTGAATAGCCGCCAGCTATTCTTCAACAATAAAAAGGTAAAGGTTGGTGCACCGACAGTCTTATGAATTACGGTCGTTGTGTTGACGTCCAAATTGCCCTAGTAGTTTTTCTCTATGGGAGAATGGCTTGGTAATAAATGTCCTAATGTGTATCAATAGCAGATGTACGCAGTATGTGCAAAATGGTCACACACCACACTAACGCATTAGAACAATTACTTCAACTAGTTAAAATAAATTGGGTGGTCGCATCTTTTGCACTTCTCTCCTTTGCTTAATGACAGTTACCTTGTGGCCCACGAGGTCCAATAGGCCCTGGCTGACCAGAATTTCCGGGCAGTCCACGATTTCCTGTCGGCCCTGGATCACCAACGGCGCCTTTCACTCCCTGTTCTCCTGGAGCGCCTGCCGCACCTGGGGAACCACGTGGACCAGGCATTCCTTCAGGTCCTAATGGACCTCGGAAACCGACATCGCCTTTTGGTCCCTGCTTTCCGTCTTTGCCTTCAGCACCCTAAAAGTAGATACAATCGACAAGCACCTAAAATCAGATGCTGGTCCAATGTGTTTTCCTCGGAAACTATATCTTACCTACAATTATTATCATGCCAAGCAAAGTTTTGTGATAAAACGAATTACATCCAACGAAACCTTGTAGGCATCCATTAGTTTACCTGAACTCCCTGTTCACCGTCAGTTCCTGGTGGGCCATCGAGTCCAGGCCTGCCAGGGTCACCCTGAGCACCATCTAAACCCGGCTCTCCTGTAGATCCACGCTCACCAAGCGGCCCAGCCTCCCCTGGTTGTCCGGGCATGCCGGGTGGTCCAGGTGGACCCTGAGGGCCAGGAGGTCCGTCAGCCCCTGAAGGGCCTGGTTGTCCTGGTGTTCCTGGTGATCCCATTGGTCCGACTTCTCCACGAGGTCCAGCGCGCCCCATCGGACCAGGTGGACCAACATCACCACGGGCACCCTAAAATAAAACGAAATATTTCTTGGTAGGATTCCTGATTGTCGTTTCAAATGTGATCTATCCTAAAAATGTAATCCATAAATTTTGTTAGTTATTTCATATCGGACTATTTAATGGTTCCATTCTAACATCGTGGTTCCAAATCGCTGACGATATCTTTAAACTAAACACCATCTAGTAGTCAATTTGTTAGGATTAAATGGCCTACAGTCAACAGGTATATAACTTTCGAAAGTACGCGATGGATTACGGGTCGCCAGCTATCCGTTATGAGTATTTCAGCATCACATAAATAAGTGGACTTTCTAAGCGTTTTTCTTTGGAAGTATGACAGAAATTTATTCACTCACTTTTTCATAGTGATACTCCTCAGTGAGTAAACATGTGCCTGACGTGGACACTCCTCATCGCTTTATCCCCACTGATTGGGTTCGTTTCTTCACAGAAATTAAACGTTTCGGTTTGCTGTTTAGCCATTAGACATTTTCCCCAACGACCTACTAATAAGTTACACAATTGTTTGACGTGTGTGGTTACAACCCGATTTAGTATCCCTGATTTCGGGGTTACCAAGATAAGTCACTTGGCAAGTTACTTTACGCTTTGTAAGGGCTAAATCGCCACATGATCTGATCATGAATTATGAAGGCCAAGGTGCCTGACTCTAAACAACTATGGCCAAAGTTCAACGGTCATCGCTGCTGCGCCCTATTCAGGATTAAACGACACTACAATGGGCGTGTGTCGTGGTGCAAAAAGTTCTATCGGGTGGCTTATAATGATTAACGTTTCATGTTGTTTCTTGAAAAGTAAACGTTCACATAATTTTCAAACTTCAACCGAAATCCTTGTACAAATTTAACTTTTAATCCGGAAGAAATCTTTTTTCCTATTGCTCAAGTTCTTCGTAAAATTACGGACAATAAAGTCAGTTTATCAAACAGCTTCGTTCAAGTCGTTACGCCTTCCCTTCAAAGTGATGATGACTTAATTTGTGTTCTTGGAAATATCGATCAATAAACAATTTTCAGTTGAACTCACTTCATCACCGTCGCGCCCTTGATCACCTCGTTCACCTTTTTGTCCCTTCAAGCCACTCGGTCCTTTAGTTCCTGGAAGTCCGCTGGGTCCTGGCGGACCGGGTGGGCCGATTTCTCCTGTCGTTCCGGGGCTCCCAGGTTCTCCATCGCGTCCAGGTTTTCCGTCTGCACCAGGTGGACCAGGAGGACCCATTGGTCCTGGAATGCCTGGCTCTCCGTGTTTGCCAACTGGACCTGGGGCACCTTGAGGCCCGGGGGGACCATCTACACCCGGTGGACCAGGAGGCCCCCTCTCACCTTGGACGCCCATGGCACCTATGCGATATGTGGTTTCGCCGAAAGGCACCGGCCCTTTGACCTAAACGGATGCCGAAAAATAATGAAAAATTTGGTGACTACTGAAAAATGTTTAGTAATGTTTAGTTAATGATTATCAAATGTGAAATTTCTGATCTTCCGGCATGGCTTCGCCGCTAAGCTGGTAGAGCATTTGCCGCGTTTGGGCATCTTGTTTCTGTCGCTGGTTCGAATCCAGCCAAAGTCCAGATTCTTCGCAAATGGATCTCTTCTAAATTGTCCCTTGTTTTTTCGGTCGTACTGAAGTTGTCACGTTGCACGGCAGGCAGCTCCTAACTGTCATTTCCCAGCATTCAACTGTTAAAAAAGTATGGTCTGAATGAACCTTTCGAAAGTTTCGGCAGAACAAATGCTGTAACTTTGCGCCCGTGCACTAAAATTCCACCCCCGATCAGTATTACTGATGTGTCATGACCAGAGCAAATTGGAGCCAAGTGTTCATGTTCATAAAAAGTCGGCGAGAGAGGTGTGCCTGAATGTGCAGTTTGCGAGCAAAAGTAAATATTTTTCAAGTTTTCGCGAACTAAATTATGATCCGTTTACCGAAATTGATTCTTATTTTGCACCTTTTGTATTTTTGCCGAATTGCCAGTACGTCTGCGTCTACGAAATGAGCTGAAACCGCTCTTGCCCAAAAACAGACTGTATCGGATGGTTCAATAGTTACTATTTCAGAATGTTGTAATCCGACTATGAACAACGCAACAAAAGAAGCAGTTAAACACAACTTACACTTGTACTTGGAGCTTCTTCATCTTGTCTCTTAACTCGTCTGACTCGTTCGCCTGAAGTGTGAGAAGAAAATGCAAATAAGTGCCATTAATTCAGAAATAGTCCTCCGGAATTAAGGTACTGTCTAACGAAAATGATTTTGAGGATTATCGAGGACTGCGTGCCAAGCATTATCACCTCATGGTTTCAAAGTTCATCGTTTGTATGTTAGCCTCATCAAGTAGTAGACCATATACACCTTTCAGGTGCAATATACTATGATCCGAAGGTAGCATTATGAGAATTTTACCGATGTGAAAATTTCATACATTTGAATTGCATGTTGTTAGTAAGCTTATTTACCAGTTTTATTCACGATACTGTTAATATTGTTTGCTTATTTTAATTCGGTTGAAATAACAGAACTGTCCGCTACTAAGAAAATATGGGGGAACGTCTATACCCTTTTGTCTATGTTTAACTGCACAAACATGTTGAACAGTTTTACAGTGGCCAGAACAAGTAAGTTATTGCAAAAATGCGGAATAGAAGATGCTAGATAACAGCGATGGAATAGTTCATATGACAAGTACCTGGTCACATAGGGCAAATATACTGCAGTAGGCAGTAAACAATAGTTGGCAATTACAGTGAAAGGCTGAGAGTGGCTTTATTGGATCAGATTTATTCTTATGGTTTGATTTTTGAAAAAAAAAACTCGGTCTGCTTCTTTAGATACACATATTTGGTCTGTACCTCAATTCACTCAGTGATAACGCCAGCAGAATGGATACAGTGGTGTGTCTTATGTTGAGCGAACCTCAAATGAGTAATGCTTGCAAGTTGAGTGATCCGTTCGAGTGGGTGATTTGAAAACTGCAGAACCAGATTTCATAGTGGTTGAAGTAGGATTCTGTAAATAATTAGGAAATCAAATCTAGTGTGCATACAGTTTATGACCAGTTCCTTTTGTCCAAACATTTTTAAAAGATGCGATATTAAGTGGGTAGTTTCATGACTTTTGTTGTGCTCTCTGAATGAACCGCGTAATCGTAAGTTCATGCAAAGTAGACTTTGTTTAATTAGCTAAGGTTACCTGACAGTTAGTTGAGCTTCTAAATTAGTTAACTTCATAGTGTTAACATCTTTGCAAACCAGTATAGGTGGTTACCGTTAGGGTCAGAAACTAAAGAATTCCAAAACCAGTAAGTACACATTTGGTAGTTAGATCTCCTAAGTAGACTCCATCTCTCATACATGTGTCGGCACCAGTTATCTGAAAATCCTGCACCATTCTTCGACCGAAGTTGTAACCGAGTTTTGTACGCTGATTACTTATTAGCATTACTCTGGATTGTTTGTAATCAAAAGTGGAGCGCGTTAGTAACCATCGTCACTGTGATAAGTCTCACACAAAATGAAGTTAATAACATGTCTTTATATATGAATCAAAATTGTGTTGATATTTCTACGTTTATAGAACGTGGTCACCGTTTTCATAAATATCAATAGCATTTGAATGTTTTATAATAAGTTTTTGTTTGATAACTCTCAGAAATAACTTTGTTTGTTTCTCTACACTTAAGTACCAATTCTTAAGGTGCATTTATGATCCTGCAACGGAATTTTTGTTGATTTTTGATCTGTTTTGAAGTTAGTTAACAGAACTCGTCTTTCAAGATGGGTGAAAACCAAATATGAAATTTAGGCGTCCAACGTGATTGCACGCTTCTACTTTACAGAAACCTTGGTTTATACACTGAGTTGGTACTCCTATTTATCCAAAACTGTCGTCACATCTAGCATCTTCGGCTAACGTATATTGGTTGTTGATCTTTAACCGTTACACAACCATGAAAAGAATGAAACCAGTCGGTCGAATTTATAGCGCGCGATAAGAGTGGAATCTAACTCACACAACGTTTTCTTTATGCCCAAATATTCGACATCAAGCCGCCTATAATTTGTAAACTGGTAAACCAGTTGCATATGGCTGTGAAATATCGGCTGTAAGGTTAATGTGCAGAAGGTTCCAAGCAGTTCAGTTTAACTTTCAGATAAGCGTTTGGCATCCAAAAAACTACAATATAATTCGGACCATGACGAACAGAGAAATGTTTGTGTATTTTGTATATTTGTTAAGAGTTTGTTGAGTAATGAACGAAAGGGTAGCTGTATTCTTACTAAGCGAGATTTCAAAGCCGACATCTGTTTACCAGTAACTCAACCTATTATTAACGAATATAGAACATTGATAACTGTGATAAGACCAATTACGGTTAAAAAATGAGCTGAAGTGTTGTGTACCACCATCTGGCATTACCTTACAGGTTCTGACACTGGTTACGCAACAGTTTTTAAACGTGATGTTTACGCAGAACTTTAATGATAAAAATCCATTTCGCAAGATAAGCCACTGCGATTACCATACACATACTTAAGGTTTATTGGCATACAGCTGATTAAAAACACTTCAGTTCAATTAGTCACCTTGAACTAGAATGTTGAAATACCCTAGCTTATGAAAGCTTACTGCAAATTGAATATTTGTGACAGTGGTAACCGAAACATAATAAATGTGCTGGGCGGCTGCTCTAGTTTAATGAATTAATGTTTAAGTTCTTCGTGCTGGCATAATGCTGTAGGTGTCAAACTATGTGGTAAAAGTATAACTGAAGCCATAAATTTAATGTAACCTGGTCATAAACATCCTATCGTGACAGCATGAAAACTAGAAGACACCAGAGCAAACGACTTATTGTTATGCAATCTGAAACGCAAAACCAACTACGCAGCGCAAAGTATCTGTTATGTAGACTAAGTTTGATCTATTAATTTCAAACTGCTTACCTGATACAAATGAGCACAAGCATAGAAAAGCCAAAGAAACGATGAACAACAATCGCCAGATCATCCAGTCCTTAGTCTGCATGTTTCTGGGCGCATTGAAGCGTGTGACTGATCTGACTAGTGATCCGAAGGAAAAGCCCAGATATTAAATTCATAATGTGTCCTTCTGTCTTTATCCGATCCCAGGAATCTGTCTGCAGCTGAGAGGCCCAATGGAATGTGTGTGTATGAAAGAGAGACTTGTATGTGTGTACGTCTGACGAAATTCTGGTGAACAATAATCCACGGTGTTCGTGCGTGTGTTAAGGTTCCTTTTTGAGGACTGGGGGGCATGAAGTAAATTCGTGAGGCTTGTCTTTTAGTTGCCCACAGGGGCCTCTTAGGAAGACAGACGGTAAATCGATTCAATAGACGGTGGATAACATAGTGTTCACCTGTATTTTGGACAGCCGGGGAAAAAGGGGCGTGCATTTGTACATAGGCACAACTTTCCTCTGGATGTACACATCCACCCACGAGCTTCCAGTATTTGGTATACTTTGTCTGTCGATGGTTGCGTTACCGCCTACGCAAACGTTGCAGAGGTGGTTCTCGGGGATGGGTAGTTCAATTAAAGCACAGCGTGGTTTGATTGATCGATTCGAAACATTTGTAGTGATTGACTTTTGGAATTTCGAACAATTTACAATTAATAGGAACACATTAAGTTTTTGCACAACATTACTTGCCAAACAAAACGTTTAGTGAGAATAATAACATAGGTTTCACACTGAAATCAAAGTCTTGATCATGTTGAGCTAATGAAATTGTTAATCATCACTAACAGTTTGCATGTTCGCCGGGTTCGGACACAAATGAGAATCAATGACCCGTCATGGGATATTCAAAAATTATTATTTAGAGACGTCACGAAAGAGGAATTATGAACCATCAGTAATTAGGCCCGTCGTATTTGCCTATCACTAAGACTTTTCCTTGTGCTTATTGAACCAGTTTCGAAATCTATTATTAGAGGTCGTTTTAAACTTACTGAGGTCAAACAGAAAATTAACGTTTACGCATAGTTTACAGTTCGTGCCAAACGGATGATATGTGAGGAGATTTCATACTCTTATGTAGGTAGAAGAAAGCAAACGGAAGAATCTGCATCCGTGATTTCCAGTCTATTTGCGTTGCATTTAAGCAGTTAACACAATCTATCAGTTGACGGCGACTTAATAAGTATACAGAAGATCTGTCAGAAAGTTGTAAACAGTTTTAAATGTTTCATTTCATTTTGTTATCTGTCTTTACGACCTCGATCACTTCGGAAAATGAAGTAATTTTAGACCCAAAACGTGTCCGCACCATTGTGATCAAGTAAGGGCTTGGTGACTGATGTGCAGAGCTAACTGTAGTTACTCCCTTGAGAAAATTGCAATACATATACCGTTTTGTGAATTATGTTCACCTTTGTTATATGCCTCTTGTCGTAGAAATTATTTGAGATCAACTTGAAAAAATTTCAGCACACAATGTCTACTTTAAAAGCAGTTTTGTAGTATCAGAAGTGACAAAAGTGTGATTGACTTTAATTTAAGCATTACCAACAGACTGTTTGTAGTTGAACACATTCTTAACTGAAACCTACATGTCTCTTGAAACTGTTTTTGAATTGGAAAAAAACACCTCAAGTTTCAGAGTTCGAACAAGAGACACTTGTTCTGATTTTAGTCAAGTTTAACGAAAAGACCGGTGGATACTCAGTGTACACTGTTGATGGCATTTTGTTCCCAGTCTACACTGCACTTTGCTATAAAATACAGCACTGGTTGAACGGGTCTCGTCAGTTTGCAGTCAACCTGATAAAAAAAAACTCCCATTTCTCGAATGGTGTATTCAACTATTTTTGATTGTAATTTAAGGCAAAATTGCAATTAAACCAATCGGTTATAATTTTGTTACTGAGAAGTAGATCAACAGATCTCTTTAATTTAGAGGAGACCAACTGAATTCAAACGAGCGACAGAAACAGCATGTCCTTAAACGGCAAGTCCTCTACCATCTAAACTACAAAGATGCCGGCGCTGTTCCATAGCTTGACAATTAAGGTGCTTGTCATGTAAGAATTGGTTGTTTTTGTCGCTATCGTTAATTTGGTTGAGTCGGTCACCCGTCGTGACACTGAGGTGACTTAATGCAGTTATGCTATACTTCATTTGCCCCTACCTCGGTTGCGTCAAAATTGCCCCAATTGAATGACCACCACTTCATGATAACCCCTGTAATTAATTCATATAATACCGTTTTTGAATGACAATGTTGCTACCCTTTATAATGGCTCCCGTGGTAAGTTATTCATCAAAATATATAAACCAGTTTTTTTTCTGTCTATATTTGCCTTGAATGTTACAATGCTTTAACAATGCAACCCAACAGCGACAAGTGGACAGTATTCAGATGAGCATTTGACTTAACAAGATTCAAATGATACGATTTGATATGTAGCACGCTGATGTCTTATACGTAGCGTCTTAGACAGATGTTCTAGAATTTGTCAGAATGTCCTCATCAAATACAAGGATTTCAAGTTGAACATCACCCACAATTGACCGCAGCTGTCGCATCCCCATGGACTTTCCAGTCGGCCCCTTTCGAAAACAAGCACTAGACTCGAGTTTCGCTCTCAGTAGAGCTCGTCAGTATTGCATATCATCGTCACTGCAGCCGGGACATGGACCACGGACACGCTGTTCATGAGGCAACCGTGTTTACCACTGCGCCAATTGTGGGTGATGTTCAACTTGAAATTAACCAAATCCCCGACTACTCATTAGATATACAAGGTTAGCCGTTAAGTCAGGATAAGATACGTAATAACTTTTTCCCTTAAAAATAAAGATCCAGGCATTCGATTGTGAGTACTGCGTTATATCCCCGTTATTTCTACCAGAAACGTTTGCACTTTCCTTTGTACTGTAACTGAAAATGTTTATGGAACCACGGCCTACACACCCAGCAGCTGCCCTATGTGCATTTCTAACAACCTGGCAACCGTTTCATGTTCGAACCACTCCCATAAATGTCCAAGTGGACTAAAGCCAGATGTAGCAGCGTTTTCATAATGCTGTCGCAGAAACTGATCCACGTCAAGGCAACGTACTAAGCAGTTTTGTTCTCCGTCATTATGGTATATGAAGCTGCATGTAAGTAGTCTTTTGCTGTGGCAGATCGAAATTTGGTTTAGACATGACGTATGGATCCAGTCCGGAAGTTATTCGGCTAACAAAAGATGTAAATATAATGCAACAGGGCTTTGTAATCGGAATCAAAAGAACAGCATGTCAATTCCGATTGATGTGGTGTCCGCCTTCGTGATACAATTTGTATGTCGGTATGATTTCGTGGGATCCCAATGAAATCAGCACCCGTCAAGCACTGTTTCATACGTCTGAGTGGTAGTTCACGCTCAGCTATAATGAAAAGTACCGCTTTTTTTCTCTCGATGATAAGGTGAAGGTGATTGAAACGAACACAAAAATTAAGTTTCCTCATCATAGGTGTTAGTAACTGGAGCCACTCACTGCCAAAGCTGGCAGATATTAGGGAACAAGCAAACTTGTACAGTCATTTCGTTACAACATATTTGTTGTTTGTTCTCCATATTTTAGTTTTAGCTGTGATTTCTTTCGGTTTCCTGTTCCTTCATTCTTTTATGAAGATTATGTAATCGCCAGCACAAATCAAAAACAAGGGTCACTTCACTTTAAAAGAGCTATGATATTGGAGTACACTAAGAGCCATATTGACGAGACCAAATCCACTACTCATGAGCGCATACCCATCTTGGCTTTTCTGACTAAGTGATGCTATCAGATTAGCACACCCAGAAATGGAAGTAAGATGCCCTTTTTCAAGTGGGAAACGCCGTCGTCGAAGAACCACAGTTGTTCCTCCCGAAAAATGTCCACTTCGAGAGAAACGCTGCATCACTGAACTGTTTATTACTTTTAACCAAATAATCACATACACTCGGCAGTGATGTCTCCATTACCATGAACTGCTAAAACTTTAAGCTGTCATCAATGTCTCACCACTGTCTTCATTTTCCTGACACATTTTCCTAACATACAGCACAGCATTCAGAGAAATTTTTATCATCGATTCTATTTCACTGTGACCTTACAACAACTGAACCCAAACGGTATGCAGGACTTAAATTCCTGCAGGTGATAACCACATCAACCGCTTCAATAGATAGCTTCACTCAACTCAACTTCACCATCTGTCCACACAAATGAATAATCTGGTATTTTACATGGCAACAGCTTTGGGTGGTCATTTCTATAGTAGATAAGACATTACTTCTGTAGAGTAATGCATAACTTAGAGTTACTATTCGCATTCATTAGTCTACTTCTTTGAACCCATCAATTACGGTCAAAACTTACCTCAGGCAGATTTGATACTACAAGATAGCTTTGCCGTTGACTAAACTTGCAATCTCTGAGGGTTTGCTCAAGTTCATGTCCACCTGTCTACCCATTCTCACTATTTGTGAAAGGAGCAATGTTATAAAGTAGACAGTACTCTTAGCTACCTCTGCATTCTTACGTTTTAATCGGTTTTCTTGAAAAGGATTATGAGTCTCGAGTTTTACACTTGTCGCTCACCGGTGATGTATATTCCTCTCTCGATCACAAGTGTAACTTCAGTTTGCAAGCGAATTTTGCTGAACGTTTAGGCGTCTTAGTGCAGTCATGTCCAGTAGGGGATCAGCTGTTCAGTAGGCAACAAGCTCGCTTCAAATTTACGGGGACTCATGAATAAAGTTTGAAGGTTTAACAGTTTAAAGACAATTCATAGGAATGGCAGGACATTTCGGACAATTGTTGATAACTCACTTTTCAGCCCCAACGTTGCTGACGAAGAAAAACAGAGATAGCCATAACGCAGAACACCAAAATATGTCTGGAGCTTGTTTTATTTCTCCATAATATTTGTTTAAAAAGTGAATCGTTGTTCACTTTCCAATAGAATCAAGAATTCGTACCACTCATTGTCTGTAGACAGATTGACACGCGAGTCAATTATTTTTCTATCTGAAATCCCAGAATCATAACTATCATATTTTTTCATTTGAATGATTTTAATTGGGTGCCGATTGCCGTCTATTTCCTAAATTTGTAGTTGAATACTTACCTAGCCGTTTAATTTTCGATTTTTTTTACGTGAAGCGCAATACCGAATTCGAAATGTCAAACGGTTAGTTGTGCAGCAGTGAAGATGATTACAGGAACCGTTTTTTGAATTACATTGGGCTGAAACTGTGGCTGTCGAGTACAGTAAGACACTCTTCCGCAACTTTCTAAATGTCTGAAATTAAAACTGACGCAACGTTCTCAGACAAAATATACCTGTCATTCCATCGACCAACTATCCAGACTACGGACAAAATTTAGAAAGATCACCACGAACTTCAGTTCTGCACTAAGCTCCAACCAAGGATATCGCATAATATTTATGTTCTTTTTGCCGTTTACCACTTTCATGCGGAAACAAAATCATTTACCTCAGTGTGGTGAATTCTCGAAAGCAAAGACCGGTTACGAGAAAGTGGTTAACACAGGCTCCTACGTAATTACAGTCAGCTGGAACCGGTTATATATGTATTTCAAATCACACGTTAACGAGGAAATTTGTGATATTTGTTTTAAGTGCAAACGATAAGGTTTTTCTTCTATACGTTGAATAGTATTCACAGTTGATTGCAACTTTTCTAACCACTATCATTTTAACCCATTGCTGTCGATACAAACATCAGACATACTTTTTCTCCTGTTAGTGCTTATCGGTAGTGCATATTTTTGATACGATCGGGATTTGAACTACAACTATGTTCTCATACAACTAATCGCTTCACATTGAACTTGACTGAAGTGTCACATGCAAACGCTCAGCCACGTTCGCTAATAGGACGCCCTTTCAGGCTTGCGTCAACCCAAACCTCCTACGACATAATAGTGATCAACACTACTAAAAACGTTTGAGCATTTCATTGATTTCGACTGAGAAATCCTAATCATGAGGTCATCGACTGGACTTAATGAGACAGTTACTGTGTCTCCTCTCCAGGTGGTCACAAGCAAACATGGCTGAGTAAATGATAATTCAGTCGTGCCTAATGTGAAGTCGGTGGCACAGCGATCAACGCGGTTGTCCTGGAAAAGTGTCACCGGAGATCCAGTACCCTGTCGTGATAAGCTTCAACAATGACGTATCTTGTCGAAAAAGTTTAGCTGAAAAGTTGATGCAGATGGAAAAGCTGCGACTAAAAGTTAGTGGTGTTCACGACATATTTCAAATATCAACATCTGTCTACACAATATATCGCTTCTTTACCCGGTTTTCAATCAACTATTGCGCAAGCCTATCATAATCATGGCTTGTTTACAACGGTGCCTAATTTGGATCCCCAAAGTCTTAAACAGGCAGTCAAAAAGTGGTCTGTCCGTTTTTTGGGTCACCGACCAGACCGATCCAGGGCTCCGGCATTGTTGCAATCGATCATTCAGGAAATTTACGCTTGCTAATGTTCGGTGCTTACGTGTGTGTGTGTGTGTGTGTGTTTGTACTGCGCAGTGGGACGTAGGCGTCCGCGTCCCACCTCAGGGTTCTGTGCGGGGATTCGTGCGGTACATTGTGCATGGTTAAGTGTGCCCCGCCGCGTAAACGCTGTTCGCTTATTGGCTGAAGTTTCGAGTCCCTGTGCCGGAAGCTGTTACATCGAACAGACGACTGCTGATTGGTGGATACTGCTCTTGGAATGCGTAGTTGGAGGACGCGCATTTGAATGCAAACAGCTAAATCGAATCGGTCGTCGTCACGGTAACCAAAGTTAGGTTATTGGCTTCCGTCCGGTTAAAGCGTTCCGTAACGCTTTCAAGTCGGCCGGTCGTCTGGTAAGCATTCTGCGGACAGTTTGTAGGGAGCCAGTTCGAAAATTGAGATGTATCTGCCGAACGGGCTCCGACTGAAGTTCTACCTCGTCATCTTGGTCCTATTCCAGTGGGAGTGCGGCGGACAACGTGAGTTTCGTCAACGATTTCCAGATAGTTATAATGTATTGTATAAGGAGGTTTATCGCAGTGAAATTAACGTCTTCATACACAACCATTACAGTAACGCCTATACGGTACTGTATTAATTTAAGTATTTAAGTATTAAATTGAGCATTTCAAATCAACATATACCTTTTGACTTTCAACTCTAAGTAATAAGAATAAACGAAACACTGATTTTAAAATGAATTTCTGAATGTGCGATCATAGTTCGCAATGCTTAAAGTTGGATTTTTTTTCAATGATACTAACGTAATGGACTTTTTAAATTTGGGTACTACTCGAAACTGCCTGGTTTCCGACTTTAAAATCGGCTAACATAATCCGAAACATTGGCCAACCCGTAATAGTACAAGGGACTTCTGAGTTTGCTCAAACAAGTGTAACATACATTACAAGTGTTTGACCTAAAAGTGGATGTCGAAATTTCCGATTACTCTCTGGCCCAGTAGTAGAGGGAACGCGAAAATTTTACTGTGTGTCTAGGGTAGTTTCATAAACGTGATTGTTAACTCAACCGTATTGAAGCCATAATAGTCGTCCACATATTGTTTTTGCTATGTTACTTTTAATCTTAAATTCTCATATACGACGACTTCATGCGTATCACTGTGTTTGTTTCTCTTCAGAAACTGTATTCTAACTTGCCTTAAAATTCTTATTTGATGAAAGAACTGAGGCAGTATATTGTTAGCTGCTTTCCGCAAACTTTTTAAAAGACCTAGATTCGGGTTCGACTGTTGAACACTTGTTGCTAGCGTTTCTACGGTTTTCCGAGAGAATGGTTAGTTGAAGTTCACAGGTTCATTACATGAGTTATTGTACGCGACTGGAATCTAGTATTAATCCGGCATCATTCACTTGTACTCACGAAAGCCTTAGTGTGCATTTTCATTTGACTGTCGGCTTTAACCAATGATCCTAACCGGCTTGTCACAAACGATGCTTGTGTGACCGGTGGTTGTGGGAATAATTATACACCTGTTTTTCACTAAGTGAGAAGAAGAATAGGTGGTTTGTTTTAATATTGTAATCTGAAACGTTGCTTTGCTATTAAGGTGGTTTATAGTACAATTCACTAACGACCTGTTTCCAGTATCACATGAGATGTGTATTGCCATCATTTCGGTTGTAATTCAGTATATCTAGGAAGAAAATTCCAAGGTACAATTATTTCTGAACTACAGGCTCCATAAGTTTTCTACAACTGTGCATATAAGAGAAACATACGTGTAACGGGTTTATGTTTAGGTCTAAAGGACAAGATTTTGTGAGTGACATGGAGATACAGTAGGTCAACAGATTAGTGTGATTCTAATCCACTTCCTTCCTCCTACATGGCATACTCATCTGCACGATCTGTTAGCTTGCATGTCAATATGGAGTATATAGGTGAAGACAAAACTTTCAAATGCATTAAGATAATTTTTTTAAAGTACTTTACAACGTTCTTTTTAAACACGATTTTTATAAAGGCCCTTGTCAACTGGAAGATGGTAGAGTATTGTTAGCGGGAGAAGAGGTACAGTTGGGGGCACTACCTTGCCTCAAGTGCAAATGTGATGGATCAACAGGCAAAGCTGAATGCAAACCACTCCCATGCTCCGACGTGGATTGTGGGGCTGACGGTGGACAGTTGGTAGACCCGGGAGCGTGCTGTCCTAACTGTATCAGTAAGTTTTCAAATGACTGCGATTACATACACTCCTTCAAATTTCCAATTGCTGTAGCTCGGTGTTGACGAATGTCTTATTAGCACATGTGCGCAAGTTTGATTCTGCGTTACCGTGATTTCTTTGTTTAGGTTTTAGCAACCTCACAATCCATCTCACATACGCTGGAACATCGCATGTTGTTACGGGGGTGAACTCAATAGGCTACATCGTGAATGCGTTACAGAACAAGACTAAAGCCACGTAATATTTTAGGAATATTTTCTTTTTACGATAATCACCCCGATGCTTTTTCTTTGTTTATAACTGGATGAAATTACCACGCGCCATATCAATGAAACGTTATTTCACACCCGGTTTTATTAATTAACTGGTGAGGAGAGTTTCGTAAATGACCCGAAAGTAAAATCACTGTCCTAATGTGTATTGTCACCACCATCCCAACATGCACATATAACACATGAGCCAATAGCACATTGGTTAGCCCTCAACGTGATACTGACACATATTTTCCAAGGAGCCTACCCATACACTGATCTGAGCATCTCTCGAGTGGATCGTTAATCTAGGAGAGAACCAAGTCACCTTGACCTCAAATGGGAGTTGTCACTGAAAGTAATTATTCCGCCATATCAGTATGTGCAACGTTTACGGGGTTTTCATATACGAACAAATGCATTTGCACAGATGGGAGGTCACCAAGCAACTGTTAAGGTCACAGTCTACTGCCACTTATTTTCCAACATGTGCATCTCCATATGTAATAAAAATGAGGAGGAGCAAACTTTATCTAGAAGTGAGATAAAAGATGCTCTTCAAGTTACCTCTAGCAAAACCAAGAGTTATTTGGGTTTTGAGCTGATTACTTATGCTTAACATGTTCACAAAACCACACTACGGGTGGTATAGAATACCTTGGCTGAAGTGATATATGATTAAAATCAATCGTCATGACCTTTGAGAACGTCCAGCATCACATATCTTGGTTGAAGAATCATGTCTTGTAAACATCTGACCTAGTATAAACTTTGGTGACGAGAATGAATTCAGTGCGGACCGTAATACATGGAACTGTTATTGGTACGATCTACAACAAAATGAGGTTCAATTCGATAAATGATCAGTGATGGTTTACGGTCAACTTAAATTATAGGTGAATTCTATGTTCTGTATACCAAAGGAAATGCAAGTCCTTGTGTAAACGTTTTGAAAATCCATTGACCATACCATAGGAGAAAGACAATGTAACCCAGCAACAAATCAGTGTCTCTACATATGTTTCGCGCCACAAAATTGGGTTCCTCCGTTTTACCGACCGACGGTGATTCCGGTCTGAACTCGACCAAGAATCCTTGAGGGAAGTTTAGTCGAAGATAAGTTTTAATGATAAGACCTGCTACCATGTTACGAAGCTCGGAAGAGTTCCAAGATGAGAATGGAACGATCTGAGTTTAACCCACCTCAATCTATTTATGCGAAACGTGCTAAAATGATGACTGAGAATTACGAAAGAGAACGAAAACTGCGCCCCACCAGGTCCTTTGTCAAGCCATGTACTGAGGTGGCCTTATAAGTTCGTTTTAGTCATCGCTGTGACTTTCTACAGTAAGTGGATGCTAACAACCTCTCATTATTATACTAAGTAATAACTTCATTCAGTTGAAAACGAAATTCCGGAGCTCTATGATTTACTGTAAAAAAAGCCGTGTACAAAACATTGGGTGGTTTATGGTTTTTCCGCTAACTGTCTGTTCCAGTGCCACGTTGGTTATTCCGTTCAAAGTATCAGCTGATGGGTAGCAGGATATGGACTCAAAGTAGTGTTAACCGACTGGCGATCCCCGCCCCGAAAGGACTAACCTTTTCTCGGATTTAGCCGCAAATGTCAATGACGTTCAAACGTTTTCTATTTCAGAATAAGAATTTATGAATTTATATCTTCAGCTGTTTGACTTCAAACTACCTTAATGATACAGCTCAGATGAAATCCATGAATGAATTTTGTTTGCCTACCTAGTAGCCACAATTCTTTGCATATATTTTCAATATTTTTTGCCTTCTACTTCACAGAAATGAACCGAACAGTAAGTCAATTTTTTTTAAATAAAATTAGTCCATATGTACGTTTTCAGCTTTCTTTGAAAGTGTTCAATTCGCTCATTCACATCTGATGAACCAGCAATTAGTTTATAATCTTAGGTAACCGTGTTAACTAAAAGTGTTTCACAATACTGCTGTTTTGTTTTACCTGAGTTGGATCCCATGCACTGAATGTCCGATAAAACTGTATTGTATATGTGTAAACTCAACTGATAATTCCGAATTCGGTCCCATGTAGTAAGCTCAAGTGCACTGGTTGGAAAAAACGCAAAAAAGACAATGTGGCAACGTTTTGGTTTAAAGGAATTTATCCGGCTTCAGGCAGGCCGTTAGAATGTATGGGAGTGAGCTTAGTTTTCACTCTTAGAGATGGTTAGGCCACGGATTTAATGGTTGAATTTTTGATTATGCGATTTTAGATGAGGCCCAGCCACCAATAATATCCATTACGTCCTTCAATGGGTTCTGATCAGAAACATTTACATAGGTCTAAATGTTTAATTTGGATCAAACTAAATAAGACCAACTCATCATTGGAATCCGCAGATGACGAAATTACTCCTAACCCTCACTTATTCGTTAGGTCCTATGATCACTGGGGGACGGATTATCATTTATCAGACGCTCAGTGACAACGATGTCGGCCTACCGATTGCGCATTGGTTATCACGATTGTTCCTGTCTGTTTGGGTCGCCACGTGTAACTTAAGATGTCACGCAATAGTAAATACTTCGAAGGATTTAAGTCAGTAGCTTAACTTATTCAACCTTCAGAATTCTGAAGGCACCTTATCTGCCCACCAGAGCCTATGAGCATCATCACTCGGGTAGTTTGAAAAAAAGTATAGTTCATTAGTCTGGTTAAGACTTCAGGTGTTGACTTTGTTTTTGCAATTCTGTCTTCACAAAACTCCGAAAAAGACAACGCGTTTTCTAAATTGTCCCATCGAGTTAACTTCTATTACTGAGTTGCTGGAGACAGCTTATTGAAGTCCCTCACCAGTATGTTACAACAAGCTATCTACTACACCTCCATAGGAACCCCAATGGCCCAGTGCAACGCCTCGTGCTTACACAGATCAACCAGCTCCAATCACAACCACCACCACAAGGAAACCGGTACCCACACCTACACGGAGGCCTGTGGTGACAACTCCCAGTTTTGTACCCCAGGGGCCAGCAGGATTAAGGGGACCACCGGGACCACGAGGACCCCCCGGACCGCCAGGTGATCCGGGCTTAGATGGAGACAATGGCATACCTGGGATGCCAGGATTACCCGGGCCTGTAAGCTGCTGAAAATTGTCAGATGATTGGTTGTCATCGTACTTTTGTTTAATCCTATTAGTTTAAAAAATACAGGTGTCAATTACCATTATATATATTGCGCTTCATCTGATAGTGAAATGAGCTGGACATCTTGTCGGGACCTCGTCCGTTCTTAGTTGTCTCACTGCAGACAAAACAGTAGCCATAAAGCTCACATCCTTCTATATGCGTAAATTGGGATTTTGCAGGTTGTCACCGATTTTAACTTGCTCCAGACGCAAATGTTTAAAGTCGTCGTTTCAAGTTACGAGTACAAATGTGTTTTGCGTTTCTTATTTGCAGCCCCCTGAAGATAGAGACATTCAACTCTCGCGGTTAAGGCAAATGGTCAAAGGTCCTGTAACAGAAAATACTACATTCTATCAAGACATTCGTGTCACAATGGTAAGCATTTTAAAAGAGTACAGTCCGCCCTGATTTATTGGCGTTTGTAAGCGGCGTTTGTGCTATCATTTTGTGCTTGTTTAGTTCATCATTGTTCCGCGACACTTTAGCAAAACGCCTCATAACCTATGAATTTATAGCATGACGAATGTGAGTACATTCTCTGTAATGTAATTTCATGAAAGCGGTCTCATATAACTCACAAGCTGTCTAGTTCCATCTATAACAAAACTTGTCTGGACAACCAGTTAGACAAACAGCCTTCCGTTCGAACGGCCACAAACTTCTCCATTCTTCGTATATGGTTAGCGATGCGACCGCAATCAAATTGGTTAGTACAGTAAGAACGCTCCATCTACCATTGATAGTTACTTATTAAGATCGCAAAGGCCAAGGGAGATAGAGGAGGCTAGGGTGCCTTCCCATGTGCGCTGTGTTCCTTCGCTACTTCTTTACAATCTCCTAACCTGTATCCCCCAATAATAACGCAACCTACTTATTGTGTAAATGTAGTTCACAGCCTAAGGGATTCTTTTTGGGCACGTTCTTCAAACCAACGTTTTTGATCTGGATGTCGTAGTTCACAAATGATCTGGTTCGATAGCGTACGAGACCGTGATGCTTTGGAGAAATTTAATCATCTGGAAAAATGGATCCCCTAACAACCAAAATTTACCTGCTCTGAGATACATACTTTCATTTATTCTCACCGTGGATGGACTTAAAGCTAAGTGTTAGAACATGTCATTTATTATACAAGAGACACTCATTTTTCCTGGAAGACCAAAAATGGTTTCCTGAGGTCTTCCGGACAACTAGGTTTTTCTGGTCCGCTCCAGGTGGGTCCAAAGATTTTGGATTGCTATGAAATTTTGTGTGATCTGTTGAACCATAGCCACCAACGAAGATATTAAAGTTATGTATCAGAAGACAGCAATAAAAAGGAGGTCAGCTCTCCAGGATTTTTTCGTCACACTTAGAAATTGCTATACTACAAACTAAGAATTATTCTCCTGATTCACCCAAGATGGGAATAAGCAGGCAACTTGGGGGTGAAAAACTACAGAATACTGTCTAGAACAGGAAAAAGTGAACGATCGTTTGCTAATCCATTGGATCTGAAACAAGATGACTATTGTGTACAAAAGAGCGGTTTTGTCCATGATGTTGAATTCGCACACACTATACGTCAGGTCCCGTAAAATCCTTGGTACCAGCATTCTTTTGGACATAACAAAACGCATTCCGTGCTTTTACTGACCATCGACAAGAACAGGTTCATTTTTTTCTTTGTTCATAAAAAAAGCAGAAAACGCCATTACTGTTCATGAAAATGTCATGAAATTCTCTATAGAACAATCATGAACATTTATCCGAAATCGTTGCTCTTCAGTCCAGCCTTCTTTCTCATACTTCAGAGCTTTCCAGTACGATTATTAACTGCTTAGTGAATCTATGGGGCGGGTTGGAAAATATTGCAAAATTGCAAACTTATCAGTACAGTTGAGTGTGGTCACCTGCATTTTTGACAATGCCATGATTGGTTTAACATACTTACGGAAGTTCGTATTCCGTTAGTTAACTATGGTTCGCGACCTGCCCATCAAAGACTACTCAAAGCTGTTAGTATCTCCTATCGCGTTCATGTCGCACGGCAAACAGCCTATTACGTAGATCTTCAAGGCAGCGCTCATTAGCGAAGACAGTGCAAGTTGATTCTGGTAGGTACCTAAATCTAGATCGTTTATTACATGTACCAAAATGACGGCGACGAAAGTTAGGTTGAAAAGAAACCTACAACCCCTTAAGACACATGAGGGAAATATTTTTGGGCTATTTCATAGCGAATAACGAGTAAGCCCATCGTGTAATCGATCGGTACTTTCTATAGGAGATTGGCATCGGAAACTAGGCGAAGTGCTGAATCTTTGGATTGATGAAATGGCAAAGAACAAACATGTTTTTAATGTATCTGATTTCTTATTTCTAATGTAAACCTTGTTCTATCACAAATTCAAGTGAATTTTATGTATATTCTTTCATGCTAATATTGACTTCTATCCTCACTTGTGAAAACGAGTCACACAAGGTCAACATAACGATGTACACGCAAATTTGATTTGTATACTGAAGCGGATATAAGTGCACACTAACGCCTACGATGTTCTAACAAGAGAAAGGTATGATACAAAGTGAACGTTCGGACTAACTTGATGCTTGGTTCTTTGTCAAAACGCTATAGTGGCTGCTGTTTTTTGGTCATCTTCGATAAGATAATCTTTAAAATAAACTCGTTTTTCTGCCTATTTCTCACCTGTAATAGGGGCCACCAGGTGAACCTGGCCCCCCAGGATTTTCTGGAGTGATAGGACTTCCGGGACCGATCGGTCCTGCCGGTCCAGTCGGTGATATCGGTCCACCTGGAGCTCCAGGTTCACGAGGTCATCCTGGCCCGGTCGGAGATGACGGTAGAGCTGGTCCGATGGGCCAGCCCGGAATTAAAGGGGCGCGAGGCCCACCCGGTTTGCTCGGGGCGCCCGGAGAGGTAGGGATCAAAGGTCCAACTGGCCTACGGGGAGAACGGGGAGAACGAGGAAATGCCGGTATCAAAGGTACGATTGGTGACGATGGTTTGAAGGGGCTCAGTGGACCACCAGGACCAAAAGGAGCGGCTGGTTTGCGTGGACAGCGTGGTGAACCCGGTCCTCGTGGTTTCGTTGGGTTGCAAGGTCCTCAGGTTAGTTTTTGCGTGGTTTGTGGGTAAATATTTGTCACGCGTTCAGTCAGTGGCTGCTATAGTACTGGGTCAATATGTTTAATAGAAGTAGGATATATTGCTTAACAACGTTAGTGCGGTTAACGTTAATTGCTTATGAAAAAGTTAGATATAACCCACTAGCGATTGTGGCTGACCGATGTAAGGAAGTAGGTGAGCGCAGCACATTAACCTTATAAGTACTAAGACACGCAATGCGGACGAGTAGAAGTTCTGCTGGTGAGCTGTAACTATAGTTAAACTTGAGTCTAGTAGATGTATTTAATAGGGAACAGCTGAAAAGATCATTTAATTTAGGTGACTCCTTGTCCTGTTCAAATAATAACAACAAGATTTACAAACTTGTTTTCTTGTTCATCATTGTTAAGCTAAAAGAACAATACATAACAGGTAACCATTCTGTTGAATGTTAGAGGGAAGTTAACTTGATCAAAATCAACACTGGTGATGTACACACCGAATACGCCACATTCAAAAATCAGTAAATCTTGAAACCAACTCAGTCAGAGTTAAGATAACTGTTGGAAAATAAAAAACGTGGAATGCTTGACAATAGAAGTATCACTTTAAAACCGAACAGCGCAAATCAAAATCTGGTGTCGAGAATGTTGTTGTCACCTATGTTGTCTTTATATGCCGAACAATAATGAAATTAACCATCCTTTTTTCTTTATTTTTAAATAAACAGACAGGTTTCAAAATTTAACCTTCTGACAAGCGCTTATTCGGGTAGTTGTACATTTATTTTGATGGTCGCAAATTAAACAAACCACACACATTCAGTCGTAGTTTTTGACTTCAAATAAGTTTTTTGTCTGGCCTCCTTCATTACCTTACTACATAGTTATTGTTCCCTCTGTTGTTAGTTGCAGTCAGTCGTTCATATATCGGCACAGAAAGGCAGTTAAACCCGTAATCTCGTGTCTGCGGGATGCGTGCGTCCACCACTACTTGTGCTATCTTGTCTATGTTATCTGTGCTGGCGTATCCCGTGAAGTTCGACAAGAATAAGTTTAATGTACAGATGTCAAACGACTGATAATGTCCTTGGTATCACAGGTCTAAAAGTCATTACTTTTTAGGCGACCTTTCAAACTGGAAGAGTAATAAAAAGGAGACAGTGTTTGTCCTAACGGTTTTTGTGCTCAGCACGGCAAGCTTCTAAAAATTTCTCACGTGCATTTATGGTGAATTAGAGTTAGCTCGCTGATCTAGCTCTAGCAGTTACTTTTCTAAGCTGATGCATTTTTTTTAACGTTGTAAGAAATCAACCTGTTTTGTTACGCCGACTGGCTAACATTATGGTCCCAGATATTGTTTAAAGTGATTTTACAAACA
>JTDE01001285.1:77291-118485 GCA_014338405.1 Paragonimus skrjabini miyazakii
CTAATGGGCAACTTACCCGAAACCCCAGAGGTCGTGACATTGCCGCACAACAGATCAGTGTCTGTATTATCAGAATGACATTTATGAATCTTAGTTTTGATTCGCATTTGTGCGTGGAGCTGATAAAACTCATAAAGGTCGAGATAACCATCCTCCAATTCGCTGGTAGTCACCTAAAACAACTGTTTGGGAAATTTCATCCAGTTTCTTAACCAACCCATAGGCCGGCAGGTAGCCATGACAACTATGGTTTGAATCTCGATGAGAGTACTATGAGCATTATGTGAACTGCGGAAGAATAACGTATACTCCCATGTATGTACATGTTGCATCCAGTAAATGCAGAGATCCGAACGGCCATTTACTACTAGGTGGGAAACTGCACGGGAAGCGCGTCATTAAATTTATCGACATAACATTTTCACAGTATGACTATTATGATACTGTGTTCATTTTCAGGGTATTGATGGAACAGATGGAGTTCAAGGACCACCCGGAGATGCAGGCTCACCAGGACCTCAAGGAAGCCCTGGACGACAAGGGCCTGAGGGCCTCAAAGGTAACCCTGGCGCAGCTGGGCCAAAAGGCGAGGTTGGATTCTCCGGACGTCGTGGAGATCGGGGTGCACCTGGTCCAGCGGGAGCAACCGGTAAACAGGGTGCTTACGGACCTCCTGGAGCCGTTGGCAATAAAGGAGAAATGGGAGATCGTGGCCACCCTGGTGAACCAGGACCTGCTGGCTTCCGTGGATTCGTTGGCGGTGAAGGTGAAACTGGTTCAGTTGGTCCGAAAGGTCCAGAAGGTGCTGTCGGCTTGCAGGGTGCGCAAGGATTGCCTGGACTAGAAGGCGTGAAAGGTCGTCGTGGAGAGCGTGGTCCAATGGGCCCAGTTGGAGAAGCTGGTAAAAGAGGAGTGCGCGGGTCATCTGGTCCACCTGGGCCGCCGGGATTTGAAGGTAGCCGCGGCGCTCCCGGCAGTCGAGGGACACCAGGACCAGAGGGCGCTCCTGGCACAATCGGAACCATTGGCGATCCCGGCCCTCCGGGGCCCATGGGAGAAAAAGGTTCGGAAGGCGATGCAGGACCAAGCGGGCCTCGTGGAGCAACAGGACCAAGGGTATGCTTAATAATGACTCCCTCTGTACTTACTGGGAACTTAATAACTACAAACATATCACTCAGTGTGGTATTTCTGTGTTTTTAATAAGTATAGATTACTTGATATTGAAAGCATGAATTCAATGGTGTTCAGCAATCTTTACTCTCACCGGTCCTTTTGCAACAGTTAAACAGTTAAACAGTTTTTTGCATCCCTCCAGTCGCACCCATGTAACGGGCACTTGTTTCTGTACTATAGGAAATTCTTTCCCACAAGTTTCAAGGATGCTACCAGCGATACCTAACTACATAGGGGTGAATCTACTCCCATCTCTATCAGCTTTTTTTCTATTCAGTCAAATGTCCCATAAAAGACCTTCGTTTTAAGGCATCACCACTATCTCCCATCCTTTAAAAATGTCTGATGATTTGCCCAGCATGGTCTACTTTTGCGACATTTTTAAGTCTGACTGGTCTCATTGATTATTACGAAAAAGTGCCCGCCGAATGTTTACTAAGGCTATCCAGGCCGCCTGTGGTACAATCAGGTTATATAGTTCAGTTTGCTCAGGGCAGGGAGTACGCAGAAATGAAAGTCGCCCCTCTCCCTGCATTCTGCCACACAGCTTCATTCAAGCCGTTCCGTAGAAATCTTTTAATACTCCATACCAGACATGGTTGGCATACGCAAGTACAGCTGCACCAATTCCCATACCTGCTAGCATATTACTGAAGCTTTGAAGAAAGTTAAGAGTGAAGTACGGTAGCTCGCGGAGGCCACAAAGACACCATGCATATCAAATGGCTTTTAGTCAACTGAACCAGTTGCAAAGCGCAGTACCGCAGAGGACACGGAAACGAAAGTTTTGACAAAGTGGAACTTGACAAGTTACTGAAATCGACTTCGGTAAATTACAAAGTCACACTGGTAGCTTTGACAATGCTTACAAAATCAGAGTTTGAGGCATCTATTATCAGCCAATAGTTTAATGACTGCGAAGAAGCTGTGCCAAAATCCTTTCCGCAGGAATACCGATGAGAACAGAATTGTAAAATTACGCCTTGTTTACCCATTGTTGCAGTGCTACGCAAGTTCCAGAACTGTCCGAATTATTGATGGGGTTGACTTTAATTCAGCACAAAAGTTGATGGGATGCTGTTTGAAGCATTCAATAGCATAGTTAGAAGGCTTAATTGCAACGCGTATGTTAAAAATAAGATCAGATAACAGCGATGACCACAACCGATGGTTCTTTTTTCTGTTAGATAAGTGGTAGACCGGTGCTGCCATGTCGACACAACCAATGTAAGAGAATCATCTGAAGTGCTGTGAACACTTGACCCACATCACGGACTGTCCACAGTTCTGCTTAATCACACAAGCTGATGAACGTTGTACAAGTGATTTGTGACGACATTGCCGAGGTAGCTGTAGAACGCACTAAAAACTAGCGATGAATTCTCAAGCATCGGATTGTTACTGTAATTTGTTTGCCCTTGGATAATCATGCTTAGATGTAATCCTGTTTTATGAAGCCATTGTATAGATCTCATTATTTACTAATCTCGTGTATGAGGACGGTATACAATCATTGGGTGGTTTATGTGTAAAACTTCCGAAGAGTTCATTATCGAGTGTTCAACATATAGAACACTTCTGAAAGAGCCTATTAAAAATGCATGAAAATTACAGCCCCTGTTAGGACGTGAATTAAATTTTGGAAAACAGAGTTAGTGAGTGGAAATGATCTCAAATATACATCTGTACATTATAATAGTAAGGCTGTCCTGACGGAGATACCGGTTTGAACAATACTAACGTTTTGTTGCGATTCATTTTAAGGAATACTTGATGAATGTCTAACAATTATTGTTGTATTGTTTGGTTGCTTGACAAACTCTCTGCCATTTCTGTTGGATAGGGAGTCAGTGGACCTCGAGGACAGCCTGGACCAAGTGGCGAACCCGGGCCAAAGGTAACTTTGAAGTGTTCTGATTTTGCGGGGTCGATTTAAAATTTTATTGAAACCAGATAAACCATCTGCTGAATACTTGATGAGGTTGGTTCTCTCTTAAGGAAATACAATCAAAGACGTTTCATCGAAAGCCTCATTAAACAGAACACAAAATATAAGCAACCATTGTTAATACTAACTATTATGAGCAATACTGTACAGTCAAGCTAACTTGATCGCTCCGTCATCTTCGTTCAGTGTAACCGAATAAGCTCAATATGCCATAGAAAGGAATAATAACACATATGACACACTACAGCCCAATAGGTAAGGTGTCCGTCTTTTCAACACTAATTCACCACAAGATTTGGTTTATTTGTAAAGGTTTTTGAGTTATGCACGTCTAAGGGAAGTTCGCCCGTTTGGCTAGGGTAAAAACTATCACGAACATTTTTTTACGGCGTTGCGTTTTAAATGCAAACTGACGTGAACTGCAGATTCTCCATGATGTACGAGGGACAGTATAGCGCTTTGTAAAGTAACCAAAAATAACCATAGCTTTTTTATAGTAACTTCTTCGTAATCGCTGTTTTCCACCATACCTTCGGAGACCCATAAATGAGATATACTCCACTTAGAATCTGGATGGTACTCGATATCTTGTGAGTCCCTGTTGAAAGTAACATTAATTCATATCTTTCATATACCTAGCCAAGCCCCGGTTGTTTCAATTTCCTCTTGCCCAACCTACGAGTTAGTATCACAGCCTCTCCCATGTGGAAGTGTCCAGTACTCGATATAATCTAAATTAATGATTGACTAAGTGATAACACATTGACTTCTTCCTAACCAGAATATTTTTCATTTTTGTTCTGCCTCTTCTTTGCCAGCAACATATTAAACTTAGTCAGATTAGTTCTGATGAAGGTGTGCTTATCTGGCAATCGGTTCATGAAGTGTTGTCCAAGGTGATTCGGAGTCAATGGCAGGCCCTAGTTCATACTTGCCAAAGGGTTAATTTCCAACCTTGTCTGGTACAACAGTTTTTCTGTCAATGGCATGGTGAGATGTTCTTTGGGTCTTTTGAAAATGAATACTGAAAATTATAACGAATAAATGGAAAAAAGGAGCTTTAAAGCGGTTATGCAAAACCTCAACATAAAATGGCTACTTTAATATCAAGTCTAGGTTATTCAAACTTATGGCCACGTTAAGCGGAGCTCTTAAAAGTAATTTAAGCTATTCGGCTGGTTTTAGGAGGTTTTGGCCGTATCACTGGGTTACTATGCTTGATCGTACCGTATACAGTATCCATTTTATCAATGAAAACTGGTTGATGATCCCTATGGAGACTGCGCCAAGAGAATCAAACAAATACTTGAGACCAGAGCAGTCTTGACTGCATTATGACAACAAGAGTTAAAACGAATGAGCAAATTTCTTATGAAAATGTTAGCTAGGTTTGCACAATCGGTTATTGACTCGGAGATAGTCAAAATGCGTTTGCAGACGCTTTAATGTTGAAAAATAAGTTTGTCTGTCCGGTTGACTTCGGTGGACGTCTTTTATTTGAAGGTTCAAGTAAATGATGTGACATTCATAAAATTTGGTGCAACTTCGGAGCACACTGAAGCTGCTGCATGCAGGAGTATTAACAAAGCTTCTGTTTAACACTTCAATTTCCACTGTACAGTGAAACATACTGTTTATAGACAAGATCTTTCGTTTTTAACCTCACGTCTTAATAACATATTTATGTCCCTCGAACCGATTACAAAATCATCCTCATGGAAGGTTTAGCACCTAAGAATAAATCCTCAATTAAAGAAAATATAACACACTTCCACACATGCATACTTACTAATAAAATTGCATATCCACTGTAGGGTCCTCTTGGAGCTATTGGGAGACCAGGCCCAGTTGGACCACCTGGGATTCCTGGACCTCAAGGACCTCAAGGACCTCAAGGAATTCGTGGTCCTCCAGGATCGATGGGCAAGGCTGGAGAGCCTGGTGCACTTGGCAGTCGAGGCCAAAGAGGCGACCGTGGACCACGGGGAGAGCCGGGACCTCCGGGACCCTTTGGACCGGTTGGAGAAAAAGGTCAGCGTGGTCAACCTGGTAAGCGCGGTCCTATGGGGGCCGATGGTCGAGCGGGTCCAGAGGGTACACCAGGCACTCCTGGTAAACCTGGAGATTCCGGTCCGGACGGTGAACCAGGTTCTATCGGGCCGCGTGGATTGCTGGTAACTTGCCAAGTTGATTTTTTTAATTAGTACTTCCAATCAGCTGTTAGCTAGCAAGAGAATGCCTAACTTATGTATATATGTTAATGGAGAATATCGGGGGAAAAACAAAAACTGCTCTGGGGCCTCACCAAAAGTTTAAGAGGTACTGGCTGGTATTCAGTCACAACAGTTTCAGCCTTTCGTGATCAGCCTGAACAAATTTGATCGAGCAGTCAATTTGGTCAACCAAGCGTCTACTGTCATGCCAAGCTTGTATAATTGACAGACACTCGCAACAATCGATAGCATTAATCCAAAATAAGCTAACAATTGTAGATAATGTACCGCCTTTTCAATGGACGAATACTAAAATAAGTTTCGGTACTGCTGATTCAGCGAATTAAAGTTGTTGTCTCCAGATATTGTGAACATGGTGTCAACTAAAACATCACTATATCTTTGAAACGACAGGTGAGAAGAGTAGTGTTTGTCATGCAAGTCATATGTGGAGCGTGATCACGAAAAACGGTGATCTCATACAGGACTGGAACACTCCAATTTGTTTGTGGAGTTTCCAAGAAGTTTAACATCAGCGTAACAGTCTACAAGGGAACCACACTCCACTTGTCCTCAACACATCTCAACAATACTTGTAATTGTGTACACAGATCCTAATACCGAACTTTACCTCACTGTGGAGTTGGCCGACTTGTTTGAGAGTTGCACGCCCGTACGAGAGTTCAGATAGCAGGCACACAAGCCACTTGGAAACCGGATGAAGTATTAGCTTTTAGTCAAAGCTCTGACCACAGGCAGATTCGCTTTGGATACGGTCACTTCAAGTGACTAGAAAGCGTGCATATAACCTTTATAAAAGGAGGTGCAAAAATACTAACGGTTCAGGATTGTTTGGGTTGTGACGGATGGTCCTAGTGTAATCAACCAAAATACAACGACACACCCATGGACCTGGGACTACGCAAGAATTCTGCGAGAAGAACGCCAACATCCTTGTACCTCATAAATTAGCATGCTAGTAAGTAAGCCAAGATGATACGGAACGACCATGCGCCTTCACCCAGACCTAGCTGACCTTGAGTATGAAATCCGTAACATTTTGTAATTGTATCATACCACAAAGACGCGTGTCTCGGATGCGAAATGCCACAATAAATAGTTAGTGCCAGTTTCATATCAAGCTATTGGTGTTTTGTGTGCTCAGTACTTTTGTTTTTCCTTCTAGGGAGAACGTGGGGCACCTGGTCAGATGGGACCAATGGGTCCTCCCGGTCGAGTCGGTGCAAAGGGTACTTCCGGGCCCATTGGTAACGACGGGCCTAAAGGAGACAGGGGCGAGAAAGGAAATATGGGTGAAAGTGGTCCAGTAGGTGCACCTGGCCCAGTGGGGAATGCTGGGATTCGCGGTGCACGAGGAGAAAAAGGAGAGCAAGGTGAAGTCGGACCTAGGGGAGAACCAGGGCCAATGGGACCTCCAGGAGAACGCGGTTCAGATGGCAGTATTGGACCACGTGGCGAGCAAGGTCGCATGGGAAATAAAGGACAACCGGGTCCGGTTGGCCCTCAAGGCGATAAAGGAGCCGTCGGCGAGTTGGGTGAACAAGGAAGTCCTGGTGAAATAGGCAAACCTGGCATGCCTGGACCTCCAGGAGCAGTTGGATTAAAGGGTCTGAAGGGTGAGCCTGGTCCACTAGGCAGCCGAGGTGAACCTGGTGCCATGGGCAAGAAGGGTGTACAAGGTCCGCCGGGACCCAAAGGCCCTCCAGGCCTTCCAGGTCGTCAGGGTGATCGTGGAAAACCGGGTGAACAAGGTGATCAGGGATCTAGTGGTCCCATGGGACAGCCGGGTCCGATCGGTTCTGTGGGTGAACCCGGGCGTCAGGGTCCTCCAGGTCCATCTGGACAGATGGGATCAAAAGGCGACGTTGGTGAACGGGGTCTGCCTGGACCTTCAGGAACAAGTGGACCACCAGGACCACCAGGGCCTGCGGGCAATAAAGGAGAGCGAGGTGATACCGGACCTCAGGTAAGATTATTACCGGTAACATCAGATATACTTTCGAATTAAGTAATGTAGGAAATTTTTTGGGATAGTCAGCAACTGGATCCTGATTCTCTTGTTTCTCTTATTCGGCACGACAGTGAAAGTTCTGTTGGTCTGACACTTGAACGGTATACTGAGCCAGAAAAGTAATTTTACATAAAATGTCTAGATCATATTCACTAACAACTTTAGTTTTATTTATTTATTTATTTACTTAATTAATTTAATTATTCCGATTACCATTTCAATGGGGATTCTGAGGCCGCTTCCGTAAAAAGCAGTGCGAGTTCTTTAGAAGACAAACAGTTCCCAACTTTCACTCCCAGATCCTCTGAATCAATTAAGTCTAGAAAATAGAAAAGTGGTGGTCTCGTGTCACGATGTCCAGTCTCCTAAAGCGACGGTAGTTGGTTTCGTAGTTAATGACAGTATAATGAAACTCGTTTCTTCTCACGATATCACTGCTCCAACGGTTTGCTTTTAATATGATGAGTGTGGTTTCTTGTCAGACTAATAGCCAAACAGGTACTCATGAAAACCAGATGAATATCTGAAACGAAAAGTTTACATAAGTTTCTCCTTCTATATATATTTTCTGAGTTCTGTTCTGTTGTAACTGGATCTACAGACTACGAGCGCGTAAACAGACAACAGAATAATGGCTAATGAAACGGCAGATAACGCGACGACGGTCATCGATAATGAACAGACTAAGTATGCACAATTAATTCGTTACTCCCCGGCCAACCCAACCACCTGATGTTAACGCATGAACACAGAGAAAAGACTGGTCCCCGGACGGAGCTCCCTTTACGTCACTCAATGCGGAGATTTGTGACCAATCAGAAAACGTGATCAGAAGGTGGACCAGACAAAGATTCCAACAGTACAGTGATGTCCCGATTAAAGGACGAGCGTGTAGGCGGATGCCAAAAAGTGGGCGCAATGATGGAGAACGCTCGTGAAGAGCGAAGTGGCACATTGCCGTACCGGCTGTGAAGGTCACTTCAAATAGAAATTAGTTAAGCCATTCCGAAGGCAAATAAAACGGTGCTTTCGGGCAATTGAATTCTTTCCCGACAAATTCCCTGATGAGTCAATTGGAAACGTGGACCACTAGAGCAACACTGCATTTATCAGTTTACCACCTCGAACACAATACTGGATTGGGAACTGAAAAACTGATGAATGTAGGGCAGACCTTGGCTAGTGGATCTCAAAACTCACTTCAAAACACTATCGTTTGTTGTCCAAATTGTAACTCCAAAACTAAAGGGTTATACCTAGGCATACGTCGCAATTAAAGCCATTTTTTGATTAACGCATATCAGTAAGAGGAACCAAGTTATCTCCCAGGAAATTGCATATAACAATGATCGTACCTTCATAATTTAGTTTTCACCAAGAGTGGCAGCCAACACAGAAACGAACGCGGTTGGCGGAAGTAATCCTAGCGGAGACGTTGTGAAGTGATGACCACTCAGATACACTGTACAATCGGATCTCGGCTTGGAAACGAACTAAAAATTACTACAATTTTCTGTTTATATGCGAGGCCTGACCAATTTTGTTGGCTCACGCAGCCATTACTAAGGTCACCGAAATGCGATGTGGATGGCTGAACCGTGCGCTGTAACCCGACTTAGCACAGCTGGCAGCTTCCGTTTTGGATTAGTCTGTCACCGAGACCAAAGCCGAGGGACGTCTTTGCTTAACACTGATCACAGGCGGCTTACTTTGAACCGCCTGCGGTTTCACGTACACAAATTATTCAGTGTAAACAGAGGGAATAAGCCCAGCAGGCGTTCTAGTGAGGTTAGCTAGTTAGCCAGTTTACAGACTAGCACGAAAATGAAAACCTAATCTTTGGGGAGATAAATACAGACTCCAGTGGTAAAATCTGAACTGGGAAGAAAAATACTAAAAATATAAGGCAAGGAGTAGTTCATTATAGCAGGACACTATAAGCAGGATAAACAAAAAATTGGTGTTGGACCGACAAACAAAAAATATACCAACCAGGCTGAAGTAAAAGAAGAGTAGGAAGCCACAGAGACTCAAGTCTCCGAAAAGGCCGCTGGTTGATGCGAACAGATACACGGATATAACAGACATAATTTACTTGAGCATAACTTACTCGTCACGCTGTCAAGCGATCACGTAGTCACACAAATAATCATGACTGTTTTGTGTGTGAGTCTACGTGGTGATGTCACTCGCATCCAGTTAGAATCGGGTGTTTGTGATAGCCAACTCCCAAGTAACACACAGATGGAGCAGACGTTGACCGGACTGATGCCATGTGAACGGAGAACTCCCGCTCATGCTATTAAATTACACCAAACTCGAGCATTGAAGTCACCCAGAACAAATAGTCGGTCACTCACCGGTGCCGATCAGATTGTGGCGGACAAATGGTCACGGGACTGGTCACTTGGATCAACAGTGTCACACAGTTGACCCATGAAAGCACAAAAAACGTGGCAGACTTACTTCGACCGAGTCGCAAGCGCATAGATATCATTCAGGGGCTGATCCCGTGTGGTTCGTCTGTCATCAAAGCATTGATGCGGTCAGCGACTGCGAAATAGGCACCGCATACTTCCGGGCACCATCTGCCGGCTAACCTACCCAGTAGAATGTGTACCCATCACTTGGTTATTGAAGCTTACCTTCATCTGAAAACCTGGTCTCATTTAAGACTGTGGAATCGATGCCGTAGCTGCTCCGTTTCATGACGATTAGTGAGGTACGGCGTTCTGGTCATCCGACGCTGCACCGATTCAGCAGCATTCCATGTCTCGACGGACAAAGTTTTGCGTTTATGTGTTTGCCCCAGATTGACATGCGGGACCTCAGACTGAGTCTGCGATTCAACAGTTTGACCTGTGAAACAAAATGAGACGGGGTTTTATTGGGGACCCTGCCCGAAGTCAATGATACGTAAGTCTCACTCACTTGGAAGTGAGGGGCTAACCCAGACCGGGAACGTAGTGAATAAGACGGTGGCGACTCACTCCAATTACAGCTTTGCGAAGTGGATGTATTGTAGGCTACAGCCGGCTTTTAAGCAGTTGTGTGGGTTTTTTGATCGTACAACGGTCACGGTCAGCCGTTTTGGTGATCGGAGTACCCTTTGTTTATAGGTACCTTTTCTAACCCCCTCCTTCCTTACTAGAAGGATAACAGCGCTGCAACTGTAAATATTGTTTTGCCATATACTCAGATTTGTGCTTCATTGCTTAAGCACCCCTACATTGTCAGTAGTACGGCATACAAACCTATGGGCTAAACTGCTTTTTGTCTGGCTGTTCCTCATTGGTCAATCTGACATGGTTAAACTTGGGTGTACCAAATTTCTAGTCAGCATAATCCGCTGGATCAAAACAGCACGCAAACCTGATCGCCACGCCAAGGTAGCAGTAAGGGGTAGACAAATTTAGCATATTCGCACACGCACATTCAGCTTCTACTGGGCACGATCTGGCTGAGATTAGTCTACAAATAATATACGTGGTTGAGTAGAGGCGTACAAGCCGATGACAGAATTCAAAAAGATTGGCTCATTTTGCGTGCTTTCCGGTTATTTCATATTGGTGTCAAAACGAGCGTTGTATGCTTTCAACTGACAACAGTATTAACCTCAATATGGTTATACACATTTGCACCGGCCGACTTATGTCCTGTTTCTTTCTGCTTCTTTATAGAGTTTATGGGTATGTGGATCAGTTGACTTTAACTTATCGGGTTGCTTTTTAGTTCATCGAACTTGTCATTCAGCGGTTCCTTTTGACGGACTCGCTGAAAATCAGCTCTGTATAAGTCCATGCGTGTATTCGTGCAGAAGGTGGTAATTATGTAAAACTTGTCCGATGCTTACTGTGGAAAATATTCATTTTTGTGGAGTTCTTTAGGGATATGGAAATCGGAGTAAGCAATCTTGGTGATTAGGAGAAAGACTAAGATTGTCAGGTGCTACACCCGATTTGTAAACCATACCTTATGAACAGAACATACACGTGCAAGTCGTCAGTCCCATACTGACTTGTTTTGTTAGAACACTTCAGTGTGATGTGATCGCGTATAGACAAGGAGGTACTACCACGTTAAGAAAAAAAGAAGTCTGTATGACAACCAGTAGGTCTATCAGACTAAGGTGTCTATGAGTGAACTCGAATCGGAATGCGGGAGAGACAGATGGACGCCTTATTGACGCTAAGCTTGACAATAGTCAGACAGTAGCTGCCTTCTGAGTTCCGCTCGACCCAGCGTATGCTAGACCTGTGGCGAAAAGGCGTCCCATAGAGCACAATCTTTATTGTCCAGCTCGCTGGTCTCCATGTCAGGTGCGCGCTCGCGTGTGGGAATCCGAATTCCGGTCCATAACACACTCCCGGTTTCCGCTCCCACGTCATTTGCACTTCTACCCGGTATTTGTGTGTGTGACCGACACATTTTGTCGAGAGGTTCTCCGCCTGTCATTCCTCGTCCATTGGTCCGACCTCGCTGGGCGATCGCTAATCCTGCCGCTCGTGTTGTCCGTGATCCGCTCATTGTGGGGTTTTGGAAATCTTGCCGGTGCGTTGAGGTATTTCGCGGAGAGTTGGAATATTTGCACTTCCGGTTTGGTAATTCACCACACACCGACCAACACTGACTCGCTAGTGACGCTCAACAGTGAACCTATGTTGTGTCCAGGTCAGATTACTCATTTCACCACACACAAAGTAACTGACGAAACCGTTTTAATGTCACATATAACAATAGATTAAAAGTAATGTGCTACTGGCTTCGAGGCGAGTGTCGGGCCTATCAGTCTGCCTGAATGTTGATACATCCACTACTGTCTGGTTCAGCAGGCCACCCTTCGATGGGACATCATCCCACTTTTTCCCACACACAGAAGTCGGTGATAATGAGAAAGAGAGGTGGGTGCTAGGTTTTTAGTCGTGGCGTGGATTAATTTATGCGGTTTTGATCGCTCTATTGTGTCGTCTTCATCAAAATACTAAAGGTAAAATTAGCTGCATAGACTGTGATCTGTGGGTACGAATGTACTGGTGCTACATCACTTGGTTAACGAAGGTTCAATGAAGTCCACGAGGTAGTCTTGAAACGAAATAGTCACCTATCACTGAAACCCTGATGGTTGTGTTGCAACTGCATCATATGAGCTAATACTTTCAGACTTCACAACAAAGCTTTATCTTCCTTGCAGTCCCACTAGAAAAAGGCTAAATCTGAAGGGTATAATTTGCTCGTTACAGGAAGCACTTGGTGGACGTTGGTTTTAGAATGGTTCAGAAGCGAAGACTATTGTTAGCTGAAATTTTTATTGGGCGCCCTAATCGGAAATAGATCATAGCTTGCTAGGGCGACAGATGAGTAGTAATCACGAGGGATTGATATACCTATAGACTTAACGTCACCCACAATTGATCGCAGCTGTCACAGTCCCGTAGACACATTCCCACAGGCCCCTTTCGAACAGAAGAAGCACTAGACTCGAGTTTTGCTCTCATTAGGGCTCCTCAGTAGTGCATATCCTTACCACTGCCAGGACGAGAACTCCGGTCATGCTTTTCATGATGCAACCTGGTTGACCATTGCGCTGCTCCACTGACCTCACATTAAGCACGACCGAATTATTATATGTGAAAGCTCAATCTATATGAAAAAAAACAAAATACCCTACTATTCATCAGTAAACAAATTGATATACCTTCGTGATTCGCTCTGGAATCAGTGCATAATCGAGCCAAATTTGATCTAAACTGACCGCCGTATTGTTTCATTTTGTGGAGATTAGGTTCATTTCAAGCTTCAAAATATATTTTCTTTGTGGTTCCAAAAGTTTGTTTCTTCAAGGGAATTACTGAGACCGAAACCATTCGTATCCCCTGGAGGTGTTTTCGAACGCGACGTTCTCCTCCTGTGTGGGTTCTGCTTACATGATAATCCTCCCTAATTAGTTTGATACGTACATCAGTGAACTCTCAACTGCACCTAACGCAAGACGGCAATACTTAAGGCAGTACTAAGTTACTAGCCATGTCTTCATCTAACCTATCCGTGAAACGCGTAAGAACTCGATAGGAATAACAGTTAAACACACCAAGTTTCTTTTTAAACACGGCATACTACTCTAATACTTTTAACGTTTTGAGTAAACTGCAAAACGTCTAATGCCTTCTGGAGATATACACGAGAAATATAAGCAGTTCTTCGGGAATTTGGAGGTTCGCGTCTGCGGTCAACTATCACAACCGACGTGTGTGCCCAAAAGCATCGTAAATGTTTTTACTTCCAAGCTGAAACAGACCACCTGTGTAGTACTACTATCCTAGGCACTTACCTGCATAGAAGAGGCCATTCGTACACAAATACTGATTGCATAAAGCTGTAAATTTTACCACTAACCAGCGACTGAACTTTTCTACTGAGCTGTTTTACTAGTTTGTCTCTACCTACAGATTACTTTGACTACTGGGAAACTTTCTTAGTTGATTAAGATGTCCGACCTTATTCGCTTGGGATCGTCTGATTAAAAACGCTTATTTTATGCCCAGTTCTTTTGGTTTACGACGAGCACGGATGTTAAAGAAGAATGTTTATGGTTTCCGTTGAAATCAGTTTATCTTCCTCATAATTTTCTTTTAATAACAGAACACTTTTACTGCCTCATAGCTGGTAACACTCGATAGAGTACTACCTAACCATCGTGCAGTCTGACAATCAGTGCTGTGAAACCAATGAACACAGTGGTAATCAGTATGATTATTCCTTTCTCTCAGTAGATTCATATCCCGCTTGTTCCTCTCATTTCGAAGTACATAGCAGGGGCCAGTGGGTACACGATAGTGACAGATGAGGGATCCATTATTATGAGAATAATCAGAATAACAGCCGATTAATATACTGGGTCATTTTTTGGAATGGTAGATAGTCATAAATGCATTACACATCCACTATTAAAAAATTAACTCGAGTGGAAAAAAGGAAGAAATTTTACCTATTATCACTACGTAAACGTGATTAGTGTAGTTTCTACCATTTTTGTCTCGCCTCCGTTGTTCAGGGAATTATCGGACCTCTCGGTCCTGCTGGAGAGCAAGGTCCTAGTGGACCTCCAGGGCCGATCGGTCCACCCGGACCTGCTGGGTCGATGGGCAAACACGGATTATTGGTGAGTCAATACTTTCGGCATGTTGTTTTTAATGCATGTTTTTTATTTGACTCTCAAATGGAATTAATTTGACCGTTGTTTCAAAAATGTAATGCTGGAATATGATTCAAGACTGTTCGACTGGAAAGTCTATACTATATTGATTTGAGAATACGGACAGAATATTATTACTATAGCATAGGGAATGAGGGCATTCTCTTTCGTTACTTCACTACTAACTTGTCCATGCAGTGTCCGCCAAAACGTTAAGTCTCCGTCCTTCGACCGTAGTGTGTCCTTGTAAGCTTGTTTATTTATACATTGCAAAGCTGTATAACCAGATCTCGTACTCTCAGAACCTGTTTGGTGGGCTAATTCGAGTTTATCATTTAATTTCTGAACAAGATACAATAAATTGTTTGGGTTGGTAACCTAGATCACACTACTGGTCAGTGGAAACGGTAAATAATCAATGTCAAGGAGCATAAGCAAGTGAGGTGATGTTATTGGCAAGCATATTTTGCACGGCATTCGCAGCACCTCGATTTAAAGTCCACCATGAAGACTGGTAATGGAAAGCCGTTTTTATAAGCCACTTGGAATCTGAGAATCTGAAAAAGATACCCACGTAACTTTTGTCAGGTAATAGCCCGAATGATACAAGCAGGCTGGTGACTACGAAAGATACAAGGAAGAGCGAATCAACTCTTATCGGAAATCATATAGATTGAACATCACCCACAATTGATCGCAGCTGTCACATTCTCGTAGACCCATTCCCATAGGCCCCTTTCGAAGAGAAGAAACACTAGACTCGAGTTTCGCTCTCATTAGGGCTCCTCAGTAGTGCATATCCTTACCACTGCCTGGACGAGAACTCCGGTCACGCTTTTCGTGAGGCAACCGTGTTGACCATTGCGCTACGACCGAATTGTCATACGTGAACGCTCAGCCATTCCCGTTTGTCGGAAATATCAACGACAATAAACGGGTGATAGCAAACCACTGAACAGTAGTTACGCTATAAGTTGACAAACAATTTAGACGGGCTAAAGTGCGCAGGTAGCGTCGTGAATTGTAACGCAATCACCAAGCAAGTTAGAAGGGAAATATTTAATAGTGCAGTTACAGAAGAACCTGTTTGACTATGTTTAGCCTACTTGAATGGTTAAACGACAAATTGTCGGCGGATGCCGAGAAGTGGATACACACGCGGAAAATTGTAGCAGGTGGAGATCGAGAACAGTGACATTGTTACGTCTGGTTCATGCCATCTGACTGCTGGCAACTTCCCTATTTACTTTTTGGTCAAAAGGTGAAGGTCAAATTTTACAGCGGATATTCACACATTTGGAGTAACTAATCGGACGGGCTAACCAGGGAGAAATCATTGGGACAGACGGATAGGAAACGGCCAGTACGGATTGATAGAGTGGCCACCCGAGTCCATAGATCGTTGAGCTCCCTACCGCTGACAAACTACGGCTTGACGAAGGGTAGGCTCGTCCGATGGAGTTGTCTTATCTCCAACTTTAGTTGACAAATAGGAACGTTACACACTTCACTTTAGTGAACACCAAAAGTGTGATTGTATGAATGAATTTATTCCAGATATTTTTGGCTGTTTCACTGGTGTTAATCACCACAATTGTTAGGAAGGTATTTGCTAATTTGGAAACGAAAGAAAAGAGACTGAAATAACACAGTCAGTGTTGAAGCAGACTTTCTAGCTTCTATGGAAATGTTCAGTGTGGACGGCATAAACACACAAAATTTCACAAACGGAATACATAACAGCCTTCCTGATTACTGGCGATGCAGCACCAGCATAATAAGCGGTCCCGTTTGCACATATGAAGAAAAACCTGACAGCCTTCGCATGCCACGCCAACTGTCACCAAATTAGTACAGCAAATTAACAAGACTGCTCTTTATGAGGATCAAGTTGAGTCGAAAAGTTGTGGACTCTGGAATTGGACATGCCCACTGGAGTGAAGTGGGCTGTATCGAGTAGCGCAGTATGCTCTGTATTTGTAATCCACTGGATAAATTGAATTAGATTTCAAGTTGCACATCACCCACAATTGATCGCAGCTGTAGCATCCCCATAGACTTTCCAGTCGGCCCCTTTCGAAAAGAAGCACTAGACTCGAGTTCCGCTCTCATTAGAGCTCGTCAGTAGTGCATATCATCGCCACCGCCGGGACTTGAACCATGGACATGCTGTTCATGAGGCAACCGTGTTTACCACTGCGCCATTGACGTCACGTTAGGCACGACCGAATTATCATATGTGAACGCTCAACCACCTTCGCTTGTGAGTAATGATCAGGTTGCCCGATCGTCTCGAAATGGAGACACAGTTACTGTCTGTTAACTCCAATCGATAACCACGCGATTAGGACTTCCTAGACAGGTCGAGATCTCCGATCTCATTAAACCTGCTAGGCGACGAATTAGATTTGATGAACTGATGTGAAGGTTGCTCAACATGGCATAAATCATTCATTGTGAGTCTTTTGTCATGTTTATTAAAATTCGCAACGAAAATCTATTGATAAATCACTGGCCTGCGATTACAGGATCTCTCTGATGATAGAGACAGATGGTGTACTCACGAGTGAATAGAGTTAACGCGGTGTACAAAACTAGATCAAGTGTGGGTCTGTGTAGAACATCTCGTGCGTTTATTTCAGAGGTCATCTGACTACCAATAAAACTTAACACCCCGAGGTCAAATCAAACTGATAAAGACTACACAACTGCTCGGTAATTTTTTCTAATAATAGGGCCACATAAATATCAACAATTGCGTTCAAGTAGATATTTACGAAATCAACGTGAAATGTTACATACGTTTTGAAACGGTACATCCCAAGCGCGTTTTTGTCTGTCAACGGTCAAACCTAAGTAGAAGTGTCTAGATTCAAAATGGTGGCCAAGGCGACCTTCAACTGAACATAATTGTGTTACTTACCTTACTTACAGAAGAGGAGTAGGCGGCAGATAAGAAGATACATACGAATGTAAATATGATTTGACACTTAGGCGGTACTCTGTTATTGGTTACGTGCACGAAGTTCACGTGCTGTGTAACACAATCTAAGTAAGATGCGAGCTTCTGGGTCACTACCTCTCCCTACACAACCATAGTCAGAAGTTATTGCAACGATCTACTGATTTGTTACATATTAAGCAGTAAAATATATTCGGCGATGACCTTTGCATTTACGTATATTGATCAGCTGACTCATTCATCTATCAGTGGTCGCCACTATCGCTTAACTTTCATGCGATTATGCGAAAACTCCCGTTTGCGTGTAAAGTTGGAAGAGAATAGGGTCGAATTCATGAAACGCTATTCAGGCTTGTGGCGCAGATCTCATGGATAACACCTCAAATTTTGCAGCTGTTGATCGATTGTGTTTAGTGCCGGCTTAATTTAACTCAGTCGATTAAAGAAATATTATGTTGTACCGCACGCGTACACGATACGATTCAAGGGACTTCATGTGTATGTTTGTCAATCATCCCGATGTCTCATTTAACGCTCCCTGCAATTCACCTCCGACCAGGATAACATGCTGAGCCTATACGTGAATATCAGTTTTCTGGCTCAACGTAGATTGAAATTCAAAAAGCAGAATCCAACATAATACCGCTATTCTACATGATCTAGTCATTCTTAGCAAAAGAAAAACTGGGAATTTTCCGCCAGAATTTCCTACGAAATACCTGTGCAAATCAGTCATTTCCAGTTTATTGACATGCACAATCTCTTGATCAACAAACTGTATAAAGCTGGTCATTCTAGTGACCAACTCCTCACTGCTAATGTGAAAGCAAGGTTTGACCAACTTTTAGAAAACATTGAAAGTCAAGCGGGCTAATAACATTTAGAGTCTAATGGATCAAAGTTATTTATTACTATTGTGCCTTTCAATAAAATTGTTTCCAGTGTTGCCAGCGTCTCAATCTATTTGGGTAGCGGAATGATACCTTCTGGACACGTGAGTCTCGTGATAAAACAGTTTAGAACCGTTGGCCAAGATTCAAGCATTCGAAATCAACGTTGCAAATAGAAAGTTGAGTTCCGGCTGCAAATTAAATGACTCATGGTACAACCACGTTTATTGTGGTTACGCAAAAACGGGAAACTGGCATCCAGTTTAATTTCAAAGATATTTTACACAGTTTTAGTCGGTGAGATTGACTGAAGTGAATTTACTGCACAAGAAGGTCTTCTGTTTACTATATTCAAATAAATGAACTAATACATTTAGAACCCACTCAGTTTTGACTATCCTCAGAAGTTTCCATCCAACCGTTGTGTAAGCTTGTCCAACGCTTTGATTGTTTTTAGGGTCCGCCCGGAAACATGGGTCCACCAGGACGTATTGGACTTCCCGGTCCACCAGGTAAGATGGGCCAGGTTGGTAAACGTGGACCGCGAGGTGAAGAAGGTTCGCAGGGCCCAGATGGCAATCGTGGTATGATGGGCACACCCGGGGCTACTGGATCACGTGGCACGCCAGGCGAACGGGGACCGGCTGGACCGCGAGGAAAGCGTGGACCTATGGGTGTACAGGGGCCACCGGGGTCACACGGTAGGCCAGGGAATCCTGGACCACCTGGTAAACAGGGTGAACAAGGATTCCAGGGTAAACGAGGTGAACCTGGAGATGCTGGAATTCCTGGTCAGAAGGGTAGTCTTGGACCAGACGGTAAACCAGGTGATACAGGTGACCGAGGTGCAGCGGGGAACATGGGTCTTATGGGTCCACCTGGTGATGGTGGCCCTCCAGGTGTGCCAGGATCGCCGGGTACCGCCGGACCACCGGGGCCAGTGGTGAGTGCTCAGTCGTACGGTCTCGTGTATGTTTGATTGTATGTGCGCTACTAACCTATTTGATGCTGATGTTCATTTCGTTTTTAATCGGTCCCTCACACAGGGTGGAATTGGTCCCAAAGGCGAACGAGGGGTTCCTGGTAATCCTGGTCCAGCCGGTCTAGTTGGTGCCATGGTAAGTACAAAATGGTTGTTAAGCGTTCGTTGATTTTACAGCGCACTATAACACCTCACTGAAAAAACCAGTCCTCTGGCTCGTAAAATAACGTAACTCCTAAATTCGCTGATCCATCAGCTAAAGTCTGTCCTGAAGAAATTGAACAAGTGGACAGAGCCATGTTTACCTTTGATTCAATATTTTGCGGTGGTAGCGTATGCTTAAAACATGTGAACCCAAACTATCTGCTTTTGACACAGTGCAGAGGGTATTGTGCCAGTTACAGTACAACGGTTTATGTGAAGGATCCATTAAAATGTTCAAGGGAAAGTTTAATGTTGACGCCTTGTATAGCTGGATTAAGATGACGGCATTCATGCTATTACCTGTTCGCTAGGGGTTGCCCGGATTGCAAGGTCCACCGGGGGATCCTGGGTCGCCTGGACCGGACGGACCGCCAGGATTGCAGGTAAGTGGATTTATAATTCGTTTTTTTTTATCACGAGTGAACTAGTAATCCATGGTGCTCAGTGCTCATCAGGCATTGATTGCAAGACTTTAGTTTGAATTGAAAACCTTTGTGTTACTAGCCGAAGCTCATATGCACTTGGTCACTTGTCTCACGAACATCGTTTCGGAAGGGGCTAATATAGTAAGAGGTGTAATCCTCAAACATTCTATTTGTTCATTTTATGACTAATTGTCTTTGTTAAAATTATATAAGGTAGAAAATAATGGTAATACCAACGCATCATCGTGACCGGTTTCATCCATCCACAGTGTTTAAAAGTGATAAATTACTTGTGAAAATAATTGGTATAATCTTACCACATAGATCAATGCATCTCCTCGTTTATTCATTAGTTAAATTATCATTTAAGCAATCAAGAACTCCTCGATTTCGTTTTTAGTAACCTAGCATTTTTAGCGAAAAGTGGTCAAAATACCACCTTCATCTGGTTTAAAAATGCAGAACGGAAACTGACCTTACTTGTTGTTATCTCTGAGAAAGCCGAACTCACACTGACTTTGAGTTAAGGAAGATGACATTAGTAGTTTCGTCGACCCAAAATAAGTAAATCTCCTGTATGCTTACTGTAAATCAGACTAGGGTTATGTGTGACAAGACTGATCTTAGACCGTTTGTCTTTGTGTGACCTATGGTTCGGAGGTCAGTTTGTGAAGCACAGGTGAGATAAGTTAACAGAAAGTTGTTGGGAAATTTCTTCTCCATATCCCGTTTTTGACTTCAACATGTAGGAGATCATACATAAGATTTCAAGAGACATTTTGGAACTCAGTGTCAGCGAACGAATCAGAAGCAGTAATCAGTGGACGCTGAGCAGTGGTGACGTAATAATCATGTCAACAATTTTAACAAGCCAAACAAGACGTGTGAAAAAATGGAATAGGCGTGATATAATTTAATAGTGCATTTAACAAAGAAACCGCAAGAATAAAACAGTCGGGAGTTTTGCCTTCCAAAAACATATGTGCAGATAGCATCTTTTCTTATCTATGATCATCATAGCTGTGTGTTTGATGAAATTTCTTGGTTTGTACATATTTCGCCTTAATGAGCAGACTATAATCGTCTCAGCTATAGGTGAAAACACTTTCATAAGACCCTTAGCATATATTGCATTTGCTTTACAAATAACCTAACAGGCTTGTTTAGTGTCAAGACTGTGGTTACTCTCTGTCAACCGAAAACTACATCTAGTCATTGGTCAAGTGAGCAAGTTTTCGTAGACAACTCACATCGGATCATCCATTCAGAACAACCCATCTGAAAACACTTCATTCGGGGCCTATTAGAGCCCGAAAAATGCAATAAATGCGGAGTAATATGCAATGTATATATATACATATATAATACGTATATATTATAATATACCTTTCTTAACCGCAGGTTCGCAACGACGGATTAGTCGTCGGGATTGTATTTCACCTTCATAAAGTGATGAAACCATCTCTTTGTAGTCAAATCAATGGCATAATGCTTTTAATATACCAACTTCTGTTCTGACCTGTTCATCTTCTGACGACTGATCACAAATTTTTATTTGAGTTCGCGTACCTACCGTCCGGTAGGTCATTTGACTATCATATGACTCATTTTTCAAAAGGGCTTCAGACAACAGTCCTTTAATGCTGCACTTGTTATTTGTCTTAGTATGAATGAGGTCCCGGCTGAATGGTCTCAGAATAAAGTTGGCGCTGGGTTGAACTGTGAGGAGATTAACTGGGAGTTGCCAGAAATTTCAGTTTGCTCATAGGTGATCAGGGCCTTCGATTCGTTTGGATTAAACGTCACTCACATTTGATTACAGCTTTCGTACTCAAAAAAGCTTTCAAGCAGAGTTAACGGGATAACAGTACGACTTAAACTTTGCTCACAAGCGGATGTGGTTGAGCTCACGGATGTGTTATTATAGTCGTGCCCAATGTGACAGCAATGTTGTAGTGTTCAACACGATTACCTCGCAAACACCGATTGAGATTCAGCTCTAACCAAAACGAAACTCGAGTCTGGTAATCTATTTATGAAAGGGGCTGACTGAAACGTCTACTAGAATGCGAAACTCAGCCCTATAAAAAGTTTTGGAGGTAACATTTGATGTACTACAGACTGAATGAATACATAATCCGCCTCTCAGTTAGATATAAGATAACGTATTTAAGTCTCAGTCGCTGGTATTAAACTGTCATTACTCTTCTTCTGATATTAAAAGTCTTAAACAAAACATTTTTCTTACAGGGTTTACCTGGTTCGCCTGGGGAGTTCAAGACGGATTACACTCATGTATTTAGTAGGCCGAGGGATGGCGACTCCGAAATGCTGGTAAGTTTTCCATTTAAAATTATGCTACGCTTGCCTTAACGTGAAAACATTTACTTACTGCTGCATACTCTAAGCTTTTAATTTTACTCAACGTTGTTCACTAAGGAATGACCGCGTTCGAAACATGAGCTTTGGTTTGTCCGAAATCATTACCACTGTTCCAGGACTTCATTTATTGAAGTGTACTAGCGTACTTTTACGCAATCTTCTGAACGGAATTGTCTTTCGAAATTCCAAGAGAACGCCAAATTGTGTTGCAGATAACACTTACAGATAATTCACTGGGGTTCCCCGCTACCATTTTCCAGAACAGCTCAATTTAAACATGTCGCACTAGAATACCCATATTCAGCAACAATATCATCATCACCATCGACAACAGTACATAATGGTTTGACATAGCTGCCGAACTGCAACATAAACACAAGAAAAGAAGAAAGCGAGTCGTGACTTCTAAGCGTAGAAGGTGGAAAAGAAATGGAATTAACTATACGATGACTTCATATTTAAACTTGAATACCCATCATTGAGATATATGCATCTGGAAAATGAAGATAACTTAGTTACAAACGGACGCGAGATGGCATCTGCAAAACTTTCTCCTTGCGGTTTTCACTGTCTCACCTCGTTGATTATACTTGATAGCCAACCAAAATGGACGACTGCATTTACGCTATTGAACCCGATTAGCCGACATCTCTCCTCACATTGTTGACCACCGACTTTATGTTTCATGATTGCCCCAGTTCAAGAGACGAACCCGACCTATTGTGCTCAACATACTGGTAACTCTTCTCGTTTCTTCATGCCAAATCATCGTTTCCCCACACAAAATCTGTTGCCAATCACCCATGACATCGACAGGGCGCTAGATGTGGAGACGATTGGTTGGCATCCTCAGCACCTCATTCGATCACCGTTAAGTGTGCACTCTTAAAGAGTGAGCGAACGGACTCACTGATTTTCATTAACACATGTCTCTTTCTTAGCCTGTTTGTTACTTGAAAGCTGAGACCATTATACACATGCGACTGATATAATATTGTTGACGTCCTCCAGTTTGAGAGGCCAAATTCTGCCCCGGTCCTCACACGCTGGCGTTGTTTGCGCTCATTTACGGAAGATAGCTGCATTTTAAGGTTATAGAGCAAAGCTGGAAGTACGGAGCGGAACTCGATATATTGCCCAACATATCTTGTGCTGTTTGGGAACGGTCAAACAGGAATATTACGGTTGGCGGAGTGAAAGAACTTGCACCGACCGACCTATGAACATGTCCGCAGCAAGTGTGCTGACATCTCAATCGAGTAGATAGTCTTAACACAGCTGTGAACACTCATTTTGTTCACTCATATTTTTATGCGCTCGTCTTTGCATACTGCTGTGACATGCATGGTCAGTTCACGAATATTCTCATGCTGTATACGAACGGTATTGGTGGAGCAAACAAACCTCCACTCAATAACAGGAGTTACCCATGTTCGGACGGACATCTGATGCTAAGCACTGTCGCCTTTATGTTTTGCACAGAGATCTGACCACTGACAGTATTACCGAGGTTAGTTGGCATGTTACTAATCTGTTTACTATGGGAGTGAAGTTTATAGCAAGACAAAGGAATTACAAGTATTATATAAAGAGGTTGCTCTACTGCCTACACCGAGCTTAACAACACCCAATAAGCCCGAAATTAATTAATTAAACAAATGCTACCACTAGCAGATGGTGCTATTAGAGGGCGGCGTTTTTATCAAGGTTCAACTGTATCTGTCACTGAGCCACCCAAATAGTCTCCACCGCACTTTTGCAAAGCACTGAATTCATAACTGCCTGTTGTCAACAGCCGGCAGAATAAAACCTAAATCTTACCTTCTGCAGCGTATACACCTGGTAACTATATACCAGGTGTTTTTGTTTCTTTTTAAGCCTTTTCATAATAATCATAACCTTACTGTTTCATTGGAATCAAATGCATATTTTGGAGGTTTTCATTTGCTTTCTTGTACGTTGATAATTTAGTCTGATCAAGCACATCGCCGAACTCGTCGTTGGACAGAAGATGAATTGGATCCTAGTTATGAAGCTGATCCTAATGATGAGGTGAGTCCTACGTAGAATGTTGCGAGAATTTAGTACTCAAGACTTGACCATTCAAATAAAACATCCAGAAGACAAACACTTGTACATAAAGACTAGCATTCCATGTTGATCCGTTTGTGAGAAATGAATGGTATTGCGGAAACCAATTTTCTCAGTGTTTGTAGGGGCGGGAGTGAAAGCATGATGAAAAAGTCAACAATTTTCAGTTTTGCACGAATGAAAGAGTCGAGGACAGTTTAGGATTCATCAACAATTTTCCTTGATTTTACTTACCAGTTAAGTTTGAACGCATCGAGTCCGCTGATTTCATTATTCAGCGTCTTGACGGCCACCTAAAATTTCGGAAAACTAATTGCCCCTTACACTCTACTTTGCATATGTTTAATTCGTCTTATTTAACATTAGTGTGATGGTCAACAGAGACAATGGAATTAGTCAGGAAACAAACGGGTGTTTATGACCGCTGAAATACACTTGAAGTTAAGTGGGAGCATTTACTCAGACAACAAAACTAATACGTGTTTGTAGCATCATATCGTCGTTTATAAAACTGTCATTACTTATGTGATGTCATTAAAGGGAAAACGCTTCGACCGGCCTATCAAATGCTGGTGCGCATCTTCATGATAGAGTTTGTTATGGTGATATTTCCATGCAAACTCATGAATTAATGAAATCGCTACGTTGGCTGTCAGTGACAGATATTATCACGGATGCTAGAGGATTGATCGATAGCTAACAACATTCCCATAGAATATGAAGCACGTCTTGCTGTGCTTTTTGGATTTAATGCGCCACTGGTGGACTCTGACTTAGTGTACTACAGCCATGGTACCACAATAATAAGCTTCGTTCGGCATATCCCAGTTTTTTGCCCTCGTTCCTGAACCGCGTCGTTCTGTTTCATGACCACTTTATACGTGATCTGGACAACAGCTGTGAACAGGCTGCTCAGTCCAATCTCGATAACGCAACAATTAGCTTCCGTTACGGATAAAGAACGACACAGACCAATAGATTACTAGTAATTTATAAGTTTGTGTCGTTCTTCAGTGCAGCTTGTTAGTATCCGTCGCTTTTCGTGAAAAAATTACCATTATAACAGAAACCGATAGGGAAATATCGTTAGGTTACACCTTCGATTTATGTCCATCGATGCATGCTGGTTCCCAGCCCTGTGGCATCTTCCAAACGCTGAAACGTCTGCAGAGACGTTTGTCAACAGTCAGGTGTTATCGATCGTGAATCATGGTGGTCAAAACATTGGACGATGGGGCAGAGCGACTTGACTGAAAATGTGCACGCACCCCCTCCCTCCGTGCCAGTTCGTCTGGCTGTGGTTACAGCAATGTTTAATGCCCGTCTCCTCACTCGACTTGGTTACCTGGCCTGCCCTTCGGGTAAGCCCTTTAGTCTGGACTCCGAATTTTGTAGCCAGGTTGACAATTCTGGGAAGTACGGGACAATGCAAGCAAGCGACAAACAGTTGAATGTCGGGGTGACAAAGTAATTGAAAATTAGTTCCAAAAACAAAACACAAGTACCAGGACGGCGGTGGCACTTATTTTTGCTTCCTTAGCTTCGTTCACTAATACACTCTGTGAGTACTTCACTTGGATGGAAATTAATGATTTCAGTTCGTCTCGATAAACTACAGATCGCAATAATTGATTATCCTGTTGCGATTAATGCGATTATGGTGTAGTGAGGTCACCTTCGACGTGCCCACATGAGAGTTGCCTTACCAGTACCACCGTACTTGTTCACAATACCTTGTAAATGTAAATTTACAACAAACCATCAGCATCAAAGTGTGTGGCGTGCGTATCGCAGCTTTATTCGTAGCTGTAAAATGAATCGGTGCCATTTTCACTACTGTAGGCTACAGTTACTAGGATAACAATGTTTTGGCTATCGCCATTGGGAACGCCGAACAACCAGTATGACGCTTGTTTGAATTTTGAAGGTCGACTGGAGTTCCGTTGACATTCGTCCTCTCTGGCGGCTGCCGTGCGGTTGTGCTTAAGGTTCTCCCACGTCCAATTCCCTAGCATCTTTAATTATTGCGTTGATGTCCGCTTGTGAACGGTGAGTAAATCAATAAATTAATTTTGTTTGCAGACTGGCCGTTTTCTCATTACGACTTCCGATTTGCGTTAACATAAGACTGGGAAAACTTTGGACGTACGAACCAAATGACCTACAGCTGGCTTCGTGATGATAGACTCCACAACCTTACAGTATGTGATGGGCCCCGGTTGGCTTCGCATTACTTCATTGTGTGTTACTCTATGTTTGTAAAAACTAATTTCCCCATTCTGCTGATTCTGTTTGATCTACTAGAATGAAGATGTATTTGAGGCTCTGCGTCGCGTTGGTCGCTTGGTTCATGGTCTATTCAGTGGCAGCGGTACGCAGTTCGATCCGGCCAGAACGTGTGCTGACCTCAAACGAGATTACCCGGCAAAACAAGACGGTATGTTAAGATGAACTAGTAGAAAATTATCAATCATTTGTGAGATATCCGCGCCAAATTTTGTACGAGTGAAGTGAAACAGTTTGGGCGTCGTGTTTAACATGTTATTGATAAATGGATTGGGAATAACACAACGTTATGAGCAAGTTGTAATACTCTACGTTTCAACCACCTCGGGTGGTCTTCCACAGGAGTGTTGTAATCGAAACGTAGAGTATTACAACTTGCTCATAACGTTATTCTCAATCCATTTATCAATAGTAGAAAATTACTTTCTTTTAACCCACTGACAATCGAGCGTTAGTAACAAGCCTGCATATAGAATACTAACCTAATCACAGCTTTGCACCTCTACGAATGAGATCAAAATCCTTGTACTAACAATTCAATGGTATTTCCGACAAGCTGAATAACTTTTATTCATTCGAACTGGAGAACACAGCAACATACACAGAATTCATCGTGCCATTCACGTAGTATCTCCCCTGTCAGTATCTACTCCTCATCTAACTCAGCTATGAATAATCACCTATGAGTAACCAACTCCAGTACCAGTCTAGGAGTCCAGTGTATACATCCAAATAACGTTAAGTACACCTGTCTAAAGTTGTACAACTCCTTGTCGGAGAAGTAAATTGTACCAGTGACGTATTCTAAGTAGGACGAAGCTCATTTTAGAAGTTATTAATCTAAGGTCTATTTGAATGAGAATGCTGTGTTCATACGTGAGTGGTGTCCAAGTGATAATCTCTTACACATCTGCTAGACGATGAATATTCCACGAAACAGTAACAAGAAAGTCAGCACCGATCTCGTATACAAGAGCAGAATTTCGAAAGCTCCACTAAAACAAGTATACACCTGACCAATACAAATCTAAATATTCATGTTAACTGTCACTCCCACACCTTCATGACTGCTGACAAGCCTTTTACAATGCACAATGGTGACCCTCTCCCTAGTAAACATTTTCATACTACGGGCACATATCAGGTTCCGGGAAGTTTCTTGTTCAAAGTCACGACCCTCCATTTCTTGCAGCCAACACTTGGCTTAATCTCATACGGCAAACACCTCGTAACACTCAGCCGCCCGTTCTCAAACCTCGAAAGGCCTAGTAAACATAGACAGGTTTGTTCGTGCTAGTGCGGGAACTGGTGTAAATCGCCGTAGATACACTGATGTCATATACCTTATTGACTTACTCGGTCTTACATGTTGACCTACTCCAGTGTGTTTGTCTGCGTCTGTAAGTCTGGTGCTCCTCACCGGTCTTATCCCTATCGCGATGACTTATTGACCACATTCAAAACTACTGTTGGACCATCAGCCTAAACCAACATCCATAATCGGAGTCCCTTATGTTGCCATTGTCAACCACGATACACATCGAGGTATCATTCTGTACAAGTATTCTTGGCTGTGGAAAAGACACCGCACATTGGAGCAGATATGCCAAGTAGTACAGCGTTCGTCTACACGTCCAGTTTGTTCCGTTAACCTCTCACGGTAATCGTTCTACAGTCTGCGACTATCTACTATCAACCTCTGACATGCGTGTAAAATGCAGACAACGACCATACTTCCTGAAATATTAAATGTTTCATCCATTTCGCCCATGCATAACAGCAGCTGATGAAGTGTTTCCAACTTACAGCGGTAAAGTTCAAAATTACATATCCAGTAAATCTTTGGACTGTCTATGATAAAAGAATAGGCTATGAGAAATGAAAGTAAACATTGTTCTTTTGCTCACTTCTATTTATTCATCTTTGTTGAGGTTCAGAATTTGTATGGCGTCGGGCTTTTAGTGTTCCAACGTCACCTACAATCACAACCAGTCCATTGATGACGACGTGATTAGTAGTGTTGTTATGTCGAACTACTTGCTGGCAGCGAGTAGTAACATTTCCCCCAAAAAATTAAATGTGTCCGTCACTCCACATAGTGGATCCCAACGCACGGTGGACCTCGCAACAATTATCCAGAGGAACCCAATATGAAAAAAGATCGTTGTAGTCCGCTTAAGCTAGATCACAGTTTCGTTTGTGGAGTTCAAGTCTTGCTTCTGTTTGTTCAATGAATTAACTGAGTTATTTCTTTGCTTTTCGAGGTTATTCTCGGGTTTAGTATGAGTACATAGCGGAATGAGTGGAATTACTGCTGCCGCACCGCTTATACACACTTCCCCCATGCTTGGTTCGTAAGCATGTATCTATGACCAACGTTTAAAATAGCACTCATCCTGAGTTTTTAACTGTATCATCTGTGAATTATATGAAACGTGGCAGTAGCCGAAGTGATCGGGAGCTGATTGAAAGAATTCTTGCGGTTATTCATACGAAGGGGATCAACTAAACTTACCGAGTACCTTCCGTACAGGTGGAAGAGAACGGTGTCAAGCACACTCAATAAATACGATGGGGTTTTTGTCACTTGAATGTGAGCTGCGTCATTATGAGTAAACCAGTGTAATGTTGAACGGTCTATTTACAGATCCTGCTTCGCCCAACTGCTGGAATCCATTCCTCGATCTCGCTGATGTGGTATAAAGGTTAACATAAACAACGTGTACGACATTATATGATGATCATAGGCATAACAGTTTTCGGACGACATCACGACAACATTTTATTAGTAGTGTCTAGCTTACTTTGATGTCGTTGATCCGAAAACCGTCAAGCAGGTGAAAGTTCCTCGACTCAAGCGCGAGGAGAACGCAGACTGATGGATATCTGTCTATCTCACTTTAGCTAATTAATTGCTTCAAGTGTCGTAACATGAAAGTGCATGCATACAGAAAAAAACGAAAACTACAACTGCATCCACAGTCCCCGACCTTCTGTTCCCGATGCATAGAGGAGAACATTGTGCTCGAGCTGATTTCCCGTTCGAAGTCAGTTCAACCAGTACAATTACAGTACACAATCTTACACCTAAATGAACAACGCCTACCTTCTTACGTCCTGCGTTTCAGGTCTAATAGGCGTTTTGATAATATTTTTGGTGATATTTAGTTATCGTAGTCGTTATCATGGAACTGATTGTCCGGCTAAACCCTTTGACAGATTTTACGTACTTTGCTAGTCAAGTAATGCAACAAATTTCTTTTGTTTAACGGACATAAATATGTGAAAGAAACTACCCTACGAATGATCTACAAACAGACATCCCAAGCAGGATTTCCGAGACGAATAACACTTATATGAAAGACAGGTGGTATATCACGCTATACTCAATTGGGTAATGACTGAAACATGTAGCCGAGATTTCACCAGATGAACAGCACATAATCTGGCACCGATAGATATCCCATCCATCCCCTGAATCATAGGAAGAGTCCACCTCAAACAAAGAAATAATGAGTAATTGAGTCCAAACGTGAGAGTACCGGTTTTCTAGCTACGTTCCGTATCTTAGTTAATTGAGTGCACACTGTTTTTAGCATGTAACTCTTCAAACTGATAGAAATCCAATCAAAAGCCAGAATTCTAACATCCAATTCCCTTCAGAGACCTGCTAGTGAATAACCACGTCAATCACGTTTAAAGTGTAAGACCAAACAGCTTAGAACCGTCACCTAATGGTTGTAGGACCTACGGCAGCCAAGCGTGTGAATTATAGAGCGTTGTAGTGAACATGTACGAGTTTCGTAACATTGTGTACGAAAATGTCAATGCAATTTATAAAGGCACGCAATGACTGATTGATCCATGATGGAAATGAGTTGCTACAAGTGAAAGCTATAAAATTGCGTGCATTTTCAAAGATATGAAGCATTTTACAATGTTTCTCACTGGCATCATAATATCCTGGTGCTTGAGAACTGAAGTCATCATTCGACGTATAATTGGAATCCGTCAGTTCATGTACCCATTCGGGTCGATTGAATGTCCATTCATCTGGAGTAAGTGATGTGTATCGTTGTTGTTTTCTTCGTTGTTGCAGCTGCAGCTTTTGCAACAACTCAGTGAATCTGACCGTGATGATGTAATCGGTGTTCAATTATGTGTTATTATGTTTGTTCAAACTATCTTTCCACAGGTGTTTTCTACGTCGATCCCAACGGCGGACATTGGCGCGATAGTCTGGTTGCGTACTGTCGGTTCAGTGGTATGGAAACGTGTATCGGCCCAATTGTGGAACAAATGCCTTTTGTAATCTTGTCAAGTAACCAGCCGTCGATGTGGTATACAGAATCTGCCTTCAAATCTGAAAACATTCAACCTGTAAGTTTTACATGCCCATGTGGTCTCGGTGTTTAGTGAGTTGGATTGTCCAAGGTGTACAATTCTCTCTAAACGCATACAGACTGATTATGATCGGAGATATATTGTATTTCAGTTAAAGAAATCCACTGTTCGGTTCTACTCCTTTCAATTGTTCACAGACCGAGCAAGTTAATCCAAGTTAAACTAACATACGAATCATGATGTGACCCCACATGTTATCACAGAGTTCACTTACAACTATGCATTCCTCATTCATAGGTTCAATCCGGCAACTAACAGCACTCAGATCGATTAAGCCTGATTACGGGACTATCGACCACAATTAACGTGGTGCTTTGGCGAATGCCGCTGCTGTCAGATCATAACACGACAAAACTGTTCAGTGACCAATCAGTACTACTGACAAATCTGCAAGGCAACACTGTCGAGACTATGGAGTGGATCGAAAGTTCCGGGTTGTGGTACGACAATCTGTTAATTAAGGGAGTCAACCAGCCACTTGTAACACAACATGAATTGCTCAGAATTCGTAAGCAGCTGAGTGAGTAAACTTCAGCAGGCTGGAACATGGCCTAATTAACTTCCACATATATTTCATCATACAGTTATAGAAACAGATTATACATTGTAACTTTGGAGAGGGACTGGAGCAGCACTTGAGAGGCCTACTGAATGCCGAAATCAACAACATGGAAGTGTAGTGGAAGTTGTTGATGAGACAAGATTTGTCGTTTGGGAATGCCCATGAGATGTGTGAATGGCGACATGACGTGACGGCGACGACCATGAACGTTTTCTATCTTATTTCGGAAACCTTTTCGAAAGGTACCTACTGTACCGACGAGAGGCTATCCTTTAGTCAAGAATTTCATCTTGTTGCTGATCACTTCTCCGCTCCGCGAGGTCAATCAACTGGTGTCTATCTCCAGGTTCACTTGCCCCCTAATCCAAATGACGTTTCCAAAAAAAGCTGTTTGTCTTGCACTCGATAAAAATGATTACAAAGAAAGTTTGCATTGTGGTAACTATTAGTTCACTGTAGGCAAATTCGTATTTTGAGGTTCAAACCAAACTAAACACTACAGGTGATGGTCAGAAAGCAACGATATGTTCACCGGTGTCAGAGTCAATATGACTTCATTGTTGATACGAAAATAACCCGATCTGTTATCCCGTGGGTTATCGTAGTCACGGACCTGTATGAGTCGAATGATTGTCGAGATCCATGACGCAAGTGGTCACTGTTAGAGGCCACTTGATAAAAGCAAGCGGAAGGTACGACATGAAGAAAGACCATGGACGAGCATCCGCATCCTGGCATACAAGACGAGCCTGGCGAATCTGGTATTGAAAGCCTTGAGGCAGATAACAGTTTTCTTGGGGGCAAACACCGCTAATATAGAGAGGCCAAAGGTTAGGTGACCCAGACTTTGTCGGGTGATCATTTGCTGCTCGTGTAATGCAGATGGCATGTAGATGATTTCAACAGAACTAGAAGCGAAAAGTGAAATGGTATTCTGTGGTGCAGAATTCTTTATTGTGAGGTGAGATAGGGTGGTTGTGACACCATTGACCAGCTAAAGATAAAAGGCATGAGCATTTGTGTAGATTCGTCCACATGAACTGCAGTGTAGGGAGATACCCAAACCTCAGGAATCTGGGGAAGCTACCGAATTACTGTGAACCCGAGGTGGCGAAGATGCGCAAAAACAACGAGGCAACTGGAGGATTTTATGAATTCTTTGCGCAATGGTCAGTAAATTTTTCAAACTCAGTTTTGCAGGTGCTCATTTTCAAAGTCTCCGGACAGTTGACTGAAAGCCCTGAAATCACCCGGTACCCCATAGGGGACCTCCAAATGCAATGTTTCCACGCTGGGATTGCAGCTATCGGCGCAACCATAATAGCAAGAGGGTTATGTGCAAGACAAACAGTTGCTAGTTATGCATTAACCATATGCGTTGACCATTGAATTGGCAAAACTTACGAAATGCATCTCCCATAACAACGAACAGAAATCCTTCGGACTCACCATTAGACATGATAGAAGATGACCAAGTCCCACCTGATACGATCGATTATAAACTGTCTGTTATACTATCCCCGTTTTAACTCAAATGTCTTCACTAGAACTTAACTACTCTTATGGCTCAAGCGGTGGACGACCAGGCATGGACTGCTGTGAATCAGATGGTTCCGCCATATATGGTGTCAAACTGTATGCTCGCCGTCAAGATGCGGGTGTTCGAGCACAAATGAGTAGGGAGTGTAACTGAGGCTGAACTGGAGCGGAAAGGTTTTCAGTTTCTAGACGTTTCAAGACTACTGGCTTTTACAACACGAATATTAATAGTCTGGCCGACGGCTGTGATGTTCAGCTGTATAGGGTCAAATCCCGATCTAAAGGCTGGATTTCTTGGTCTGAGGAAAACAGGTCGTTTCAGAGGTTGCATGTAGGCCAATGTGGGCCGTTTATCAGCAGGCACCACACCTTGGTAGTAACCGACTATGGTCGGGTATTATAATATTCCAAATTGTTCGATGTATTCCTATTCAGCTCCTCAACAATGCAGTTTACTGTCATAAACAAGCTCAATTACACTAGTCGTGAAAACACACCGCAGATTTGGCGGTTATGTGTACTGAAAGGGAAAACCTGGTTTAACAGCATTAGATGTAGACCCATCCGTACAGCATCACGATGTCTGCGTTATAGTGGAGTTGCTGAACTCCCGTTCCGAACACCGAATCATAGGTTGTGTCAAGTTATGAACGTTGCCAGCTTTGCATACATTCACACACCACTTCCTCTTGCAATGCCTATATGCTGCACACTGCACAACCAAGGAGCTTCCGGTTATATATCCACGTCCGGATGTCTCCGTTTCTTTTGCAACACTTGAACATCAGCAATATGGTCTACATCCTTGGAAATATTTTTCGACCAGATTAGGGGATCACGACGTCTCAGCTTGATCACTGATCTTCTCCGCTGCGTCAGTGACACCAGTGTCAGCGGATGTTGAACGTTTAGCTGAAGAAGCCGTCTCCACAGAGGTTGACTTGAACACCTTTGAAGGGGGACCTTCATGAGTCCAGACTGTTGAAAGTAAAGCATACCGACAGACAGCAAGATGTCCGCCTGTCTAACCAGGATATTGTCGAAGGGTAAATTTGTAGTCAGTTAACAGAAGCCGCTGCAGTCCATGTCCTCACACAAGACAATAATCCAATAATCAGTTTGCGTAGCACATCGGGTTTCTGTCTAGCTCTGACACTGCCTAAATTATGCTATGAGCACTATAGCACAAAACGTTCATTTTGACTACTAGTGTTTTAAGATCAATATTAAGGATCGACATACTCGGAGCTACCGCATGTAATGCTTCAGTCCTGGACATCACAGCGTAATGACGGAGATTTTGATAAAGTTTAGTTTTCGGCCTTGAACGTTATCCGTGAAAATACGCTACTACAAAACATTATGCTGAAATCCATTGTATTGGTACACGTACATTCAAATATCAGTATTTCGCCATTTTTGAGCAAACTAGTTAATAACAAATATTATTTGTTTTTAGCAAATCGAATATCAAATACCAAAAGATCAACTCGTATTCCTTCAACTGTCAAGTGAAGTTGGCATACAGCGTTTGCGAGTAAACTGTCGCAATTTACAAGGCGCTCGGAACCCGGTCCTGCTGAGTGACGATAATCAAATGATTCCGTTGAACATCAGCGGATCGTCGATTTCTATACAGATTGAAGAAGACACGTGTAAGGTTAGTTTTGAGATCACGTTGAGATCACGTCCACTTGCCTTGTGATGATAAAGTTGAATAATCACGGAAGTATTCTAACATGTTTGCGAAGAATGATTTTATAGTGATTCGATACTAGCATGTGGAGGGGATGCAAATATTTGGATTAAAGGAAAAGCTTTAAAACAGTTATATTTGTTCAGTATTTTGAACAAAACAGTTAGAAGACGAACACTGGTAGATGCTAACATTTCGTACTGACTCGTCAGTACCAAATAACCAGTAACACGGGAAACTTTCAATTTAACGTCTACTGTACTTGGGAGGTGTTATGAACAAAGAAACCAACAATAACAAAACGTTCAATCGTGTGATCTGTATGATATCCGCTGCGACTTAGGATAAAGGCAACCTCAAGGTCACAAATAATTGTTTTTTGTAGACACAACACAGGTTTGAACCGGTTTATCTCGACGGCTTCAGCGAACTTCAAGAACCGTGGGTTGTGGTGGCTCACTATGAGAGTGAAGGCTGAGGTCAAGTCCACGTTGTGGCCAGTTGACAAGATGTGTCGTCCGATCGACGAAGCTGGGAGCTCATGATTCTCTGTGACTACAATGTCCGGTTTTGAGACCTGTTTGTGAACCCACTTAAGTACATGTTCGTTCATTCTTGAGATCAACGATCTATCGGTCCTGCCTATGTAACTTTCTCCGCAGTTACATGAGAATCCGTAAACACGGTGTGATTTAGCGCCAATAGGTTTGTCTACTTTGATTTTAGGCCCAGGTAATCTACGAGTCTAATTAGGGACCCTCAATTCGGCTGCGTTGTAAGTACGTTTCAACGAAGAGACAATTCGTTGGGTTGTCTGCATCGTCGCGATATCCACTTTGAAGGGTAGCTCACAATATGCTAATTTCTTGGGGATCTCATCATTTTTACTGCTTTTAGGCCTCTATTCGTTGTGACGCTGAACAAAACTTCTGGGGTACCCATACCGTCCGGAGTCGTCTTAAGCATTTCTAGCTCTTGCTCAACACAGTCGGATGTGCAAATGCGGTGTGCTCTGGTGAACAGTGTTCTCACTACACCCCGCTTATATTTCACCGGGTTGAAACTAGTGAAATGCATATACTGATCAGACCATGTTGGTTTCCTGTAAATACCAAGCTTTACTGATCCATCCGCCCTTCGTGTGATGAGTATGTCCAAGTAAGGCACTGTCATCAGCCTCCGGTTCACACGTCACCTTCAGGTTAGGATGAACGCCGTTCAGCCGCAGAACAAATTGTTCAGCTAGCACTCGACTTTTGGCAATGACCAGGATATCATCTACATAGCGTCTGTAGTATGATGGTTGTGAGATTATATCACTTAGTTGCTCTACTATCGTGATCATGAAAAAGGTAGCTAGAAGGGGGCCTAATGGACGAGTAACAGAAAAGTTCCGTCGAATAGTTGGTTTCTGATTAGCAAAATTTAGCACGTTTCCCCTTTCCAGTTTTCAAAGTTCCATTTTGAACTCTTTTTCACACTTCACATTCAACTTTTTGAATGTGATGAAGAAGGTCTTTACTATCAGTTTAAGGATAGCAGACAGATCTAAAAACTAGGAACACGAGGAACGGTTGGCACGATTGTGGTGATATGGTCGCCTTTTCTGGCGATCTACAGGACAGCCCCTGCATGCTGTCATGTTTTGTTGTTAGTTGCCTCGAACGACTAAACTTGGCGTAATACCCAATCTCATACACTAACTGGGAAACGTGAATGAGGTAAGGGACAGAAAGTGTCAGAATATTTTGTGTCGATGTCAAACGTGTCTATACGATTATAACGGTGAAAAAAATCAGTTAAACGTGCAATAAAATACGCTCGAAGGCACACCATTTTGAAATGCCTGTAGCATCTGATATTCAATAGCAACATTGAACAAAAATCAGATTAGTGGATAAATAACCGATCTTCATGTTTGTATTACGCTGTAGGTAGACTGACGCGGTTAGCGAGGCAAGAATTTATTTGTAATCAACAGTTTCAAATGGATAGAAATATGTTACACGCGACCGTACCGGATATAAAATATTTGGAAAACCTAGAGCAGAAGATGACTAAACGGGTCAAACGGGAAGGTGAGTTCAGATTCCGTTATCAGAAAGCAAACGTCCACTAATCGTGTACACTGCGGGACTAAAATGAATATTGGCCGCTTGTTCACTATGAGGGTAAACAGGCACAAAATCACGTCTAAACATACAAACAATTAAACGTGAACTACGGGTACTCTACTCAGAACACGGCTCAGCTGTCAAGCTTCACCGACCCCTGAGCTTAACGGTGACAGTTCAAACAACATCTGCTTCAATCCAGCAGTCTGAATGATTATCACTAGACATGGTTATAAAACAAATGCCCACTCAGCGACTTAATTGACATTCATGATCTACTAGTCTGTCCAGCCACAAAAAGGATGAACGGTATTAGGTTCTCTTGATGGTTTACGCCTGGTTGTGTGCGTTTTTGATCGTGTATCTGCACGTACTTCTGTGATTGTATGTTTCCATGGCTCTCAGCTAACCGCTAAGATACAGTTTTGATTCCACTCTTGACAACAGTCTGGAAGTTTATTCTGTACTTGTAAACTAATTAGCCAAGAAGAATAGCCAGTATACACCTGAATGGCGAGTGCTCACAGAGTAGGTTGAAACATTTGGACAGGCTGAATATGAACGATAGGTGGAATAGCAGTCATGGTGTAAATCAGATGACAAATTGTCCGAGCATGGCTTGAAAGAAGGGGTTGATAGATTAAGATGGTGAGAATTTTGCCTGCCGAAACGACAGTGCTGAAGTTGTGTAAAGTAGTTACTGTATCGAGTTTATTTTCACAACAAATGTGAGAGTTGGGAAGAGTTCGTAGTTCGCCCAACTCTAGTCTTAAAAAACGGACGCTGATCACTTCAACTGAATATGGCAGTGGAATACACTTAGGATTTTTGAAAATCAAAAATGCTTATTTAACGTCAACAGTGTGGTCGGACTGTACGAGGTAGTCCGAAGTGCAGCTGTTGAGGGATCTGACAACGTTCATTTTGCCATACTTCGGACATTGTTCGATGATGCTTTTTGATAACGTTTCTGTCGTGTGTCTGATTTATTACAAACGCACTACGAATGACTCCAAACATGCAGTCAATCGTAAATATGCCCAAAGGTGGTTTCAGAAATGACGTAAAATGAACGTTGTTCCTTTGGTTGTTTGAATTCCGAAAGTTTCAACTACCATACTACTCTTGCTTTTATTAGGAATTTTTTGCATGGGACACTTGTTTCATAAAACCCCAAAACAAGCCTCTTCTAAACTGTAGCTGAAGTAAAAGGTTCGGCGAAGCAAAAATGGCATCGGGTATATCGCTCATTAATCCGAAGTTTTGACGAAGCTCATGAGACGGAATATGGCAAAATGATCAGTACAGACTGATCTAGTAGGAAACATGGTACGACGAAGGGTCACAAAGTAATCGTTTTTTAGCCGATATCATTGACTCGGAACCTCTACGGTCAGACATGGAGAATTGGAATTACAATCGATTACTTGAAACCTAAAAGGAAAGTAGTAATTTTATTTATTAGGTGTATCCGATTGCACAGTGTGAATGTATGTTTGGTTTCATTCAAGAAGTATTTTCATTAGAGCCCAGTCCTCGATGAAAGGGCTGCTTAACAAAGACGGTAAATCTGTTTCCGTCTGTCTGGAAAGTGGTGTGCACATGAAGTGGAAACTGTACTCGATCTGGTGGGTAAGTCAGTATTCAGGATTGTATACGGACGTTGACAGGTTTTCGCACATTTTTACTAGGGGAGATTTTGTCACATCAAGCTTTGGATCAACCTGAAGATACGAAATGATTTAAGTTCGCTTCAGTCCTCACCTGCAAATCACATGTTCCTTCATATTATTTTCGTCCGTTTACTATTTTACCTCACACAGACACAAGATTTCGGAAGCCTACTTCTTACCATTAGAACTAAACAGCCGAACCTTTTACCAATACGCGACGTCCAACTATATCATGGTTCGTTTGGCTCTGCTGAGGCATCTCTAGAAATCGGAACCGTCTGTTTTGGTGGTGTGGATCCCGAAGAACCTGAATTTATGGAACAAATTCAGACTGAAGAAGATCTGACGGAGGTTTCTATGTTTGACGACGACCGCCGAAACATCCCTGTACGAATGCATTTGAATCGAGCCTTGCTGTCTGATCCAGTCAACTTATGAATACGACCGAATCCCGCTATCTGTTGGGACTGATTTCCAGAACGATATTTGAATAGTCCTCGTTGTGATGAACTATTGATAACTTTACACCGTGAACTGGGTGCGAGTGATCTGTCACTTTGTGTACACTCGTGTCTATGTGTTCCGTTCTCAGCTGGAGTTGGAATCGCATGGAAAAATCCCGCAATTGCACAGAAAACTCCTTTTGACAATAAAACATTTTACTGATGCCAGCGTAACGTCTTTTGAATTGCGTACACTTTATCTACTGCTGTCGAACAATGAACGCTTTTTAGGAATACTGTCAAACCAAACACGTCTGAGAGGAAAGTAATTCCTTAGTAATCGTGAACGAATTATCATAACGAGATAAGGGATCTTCGGACTTTGCACGGAGTTCTCTCACACACTGCTCTATACGCATAAATGTTTCCGCTTTGCATTCTTATCAGTTACAGTTTGCGAAGTTCCATACTCCTTCAAGACATTCGAGAGTACATTTTCGTCGAGGTGACAAACGACATCGCTAAATCAATAAAATATCATAAAAAGGAGTTTGTAACACGACATGATCAACAGATCGAGTAAAAATTCACTTTTTGTATCCTATACCTCGCAGCCTAAATGGGCCAGCATTTAGAAACAGCACATCCAAATACTCTCTTTCTAATAATGTGAAAATAACCCTTTCCGGATGAACACGGTTATGGCCTCTTAGGTGTGCACCCACAAACAACAAGTGCCGATATCTGCAAGACGAGCAAGTTTGTATAATTCATTGCACACGACACACCATTTTGCAAGTAGCCTTTATTTTTTCGATTACCGATGAGTGGTTCGAGAATTGCGTAATTTCGAGTTGATCGTGTCTTCCGAATCCAAGTAGAATTTCCAACTAGCTTCTTTGAGAATTGGAAGTAGACTCTAATTTGGCCGCTGTTGGAGCTCGTCAGTAGTGCTTGTTTTTATCCCGGCTGAAAGTAGAATTCCCGCCACGCTTTTCATAAGACAGCTGTGTTGACTACTATGCCATTGATCTAACACTACGCAGAACCAAATTGTCACACCTGGACGTTCAACCACTTTCGCTTGTGAGTACTAGTCTGGCTATCTCTTGAAGACGTGATCGGAACTGTGGACCTGGCCGTGACAAACATGTGCACTACTGATGAGCTTTAACAATAGCGATCCGCTTGTCTTTTTAAAATGGACTGGCTGGATAGTCTATCTGATTACGAAAGTGCGATCAGGTGTGGATGATGTTTAACTTGAGGCCTTAATTTTGTCCACGTCTCACTGATCTGGTTCATGTTGCCTTAGCCTGCTGACGCCTGCATGCTGGTGTTGTGCGGTCTACTGTTTCCCTGTACAGTCGTTTCTATCTGATGTAACCCACCTTTGCCATTGCGTATTTGTTCTTTTTGCTAAAACACTACTACTGCTTCACCCTATCTGATGTCTACACTACCGATACCAAAATCACCTTACCTACCCCCCTTCAGAAATTGTGGTGATGAGTAGTTGCATAATACATCGCCAGGCAACCGAGGGGCTAATCCCCGGTTTCTGAGACAGTGAAGCATTCATGAACCTTCCCGGGTAGCCATCTGGTATGAATATCGCAGGTATGTAAGTCAACTTCGACGTAATGGTTTCATCTGTGCAAATTCATACGGTGCTGCCCGTCAAACAGTTAATTAGGTTTCTTCTTAAGGCGAGTAGTACGAAACTATTGAAGTGAACGAACTGACCATTCCAAGTATCCTTTCTATGTGTCGCACGTTGGATTGAGCCATCAGTGCGGCAACATAAACGTACATCTGAAGAGTCTAGTTGGCTAGTCATTTTGGTCTGCAACGAAAGTGGCAAATTTCGGTGTGCGGAGTTGAATGTAGCTAGGATATCAGTCGGATTTACGTTATTATCAAGTATGCAAAAGATTCCGTCAATGCACCACTTATAGAAAGTGCATTGACCCGCCACTG
>JTDE01001285.1:137043-152297 GCA_014338405.1 Paragonimus skrjabini miyazakii
GAACCATCGGTGCCATAGGTCGTGGTGACATGACTGTATGGCGTTGCGATGTGTGCGGCCGCGAATGTGCTGGCCGTTTGTATTAGGTGATCACCAGCGTTTTCATAGTGCACTGTCGGCGAAGAGACAACGATTACGTTAGGCTCAGTTATGTCATTTCAGTATATCCATTCTATTTTGTCAATTATTGCATCGACCAAGACCATGGTCGTCTGGCAACTAATCCACTCCTCTTTTCAGCAACTTGGGTGTCTGTGATCTTCTACCTATTCTTTTCGTGGGCTTTGTTGGTGTATTGAATGATGAATCGTCTGTCTGATTTTTTCGTAGTTCAACCTTGAGTTTTGTTTTTCAACTTTATCTTCTCCGGAATGCACTAGCATGCACACGTATACTGAAATGCTTCTTGTATTACGTTTCACACATCTTTCTTCCTAGTATAGATCTTGTCATTGCAGTCTCTCTCACTGTTTATTTTCCGAGAGATAAGGGTTTCCTTTAGTGCTAGTCATTCAACTGGCTAACCAGCATTTGCTGGCTGAATACAAAGGCCTCATCCACACACCTGCAGGTCTTATTCGTACGGGTTCACACCGGATACGTGGTGTGTGCGTGGAACCGCAAGTGGTGCAGCGTAAGGCACTTGGGGTGATGGTTTGAAGCGCAGGCGTCCTTTGACTTCGGTCACTGTGACAGGCTAATACGTTTCGGATGCAGCCAACCATATATGCCGTCTACTTCCACGATTTCCCTCACCATTCTGTCACAGTCCAAGATAAGCCATTGTGTCATCCCTTAAGGAGGAATGTTGGCTACGAAGTAAAAAAGACACTGTAGCCATTTCAGTTTTGTCTTGGTATTGGAGAGCCTAAACTTAAGATGATCGAAGCCATATACATGTACACAAGGCAACAACGGCGAAACCTTAGTAGAGGAATTTGATACACAAGGGGGTGATTCTGAAAGCAAGAGATGAGAATCACCGGAGGGAAATTTATTTGCAAAATTATCAAAGCTGTCCACTTGCTAATTTATGATGACGTAAAAATGAACGTTGAATACCACAGAGACAGAAAGCTCGTGGTTTCGTTGGCAATCGCGTAACTTCTGGAATCTACTTCGCATAAACAACGTACAGACAGTGTAGTTGATGCGAACTATTTCAAACACACGCGAACCTTGAAAAGAACTTTTGTATGGTCAATAATCAGATGCCAATAGAACATATGATACAAAAACTGTAGCTCGCAGAAGCCGGTCATCATCTGGGTGGATGCCTTGCGTGCATACATAATTGTTTATGCAACTAGTAAACAACGGTTCCGCTTTATTCTGAAGCGGTGTCATCGTGATATTTAATTTCACCGGAGACGCGTCCGATATGTGGGATTTACATTCGAATGCGTTATTGACGAAGCAATATTCTGTCTCGATAGACTGGTGCAGAAAGCCGATTTTCGGCACACCAATAACCCAATCTGGTTTGTCGATTCCGACGTCTACACAACCATAAGTTTAACGTCTGGAAAGGACTCGCTGAAACACGGATTATCGAGCCTTTCATTTGTTGATAAAAACGTAGCAGGAAAACAACATCTATTGTTGTATTCATTCAGAACGATGGCATTATAAATGCTGCAGCAGAATGCCATACCAGCTCTAGAACAACCGGGACTACTTGGATATGCTTGGTTTCAACAGGTAAAGTTTTTGTTCATGTGTAGTGGAATGGTATAGGGTTGATACTTTAGTGTACGACGGGCTTAAACACTAGTCAAGCATACACCTTAACCAGATGTGATATTTAGAAATGTCTGTTGAAAATGAAGACCTCATATTTATTGCACTCACTGCACAAATGTTCTCGTGTAACGTTATGAACGGCACCGATAAGCCTAGTTCAAGGAGGTGTATGCAGATCTATTTAATTTTATCTAGTAATCTTTATATTCTACGTATAATTCATCTGTAGAATACCAAAGATGTCCCATCATCGGCAGTTGTTTCTTCCGACACAAAACATTCTTATCTTATTCACGACCCACCAGTGCCATCAAGTACCGTTGAAGGTGTCGTTTTGATGGCATTCTTACCCAAAGACGGAAAAGTATTTGTTTTGTTGACAGTATTATGATAGCGGTGATATTGGTTTCGCTGATGTATTTTGGATGCATGTTGTTCACCGGTTATCGGTTGGTTACTTGACACTTCGACGTGAATGCAACAAGTTGCATGTTGCCACCATCCAGCGTAGCAACACCCCAACCAAATCGAGCTGTTAAAATTCTGGATCAGTCGTTCAGGTTGATGAATTGTTCAAACGTGCCGTAATCTGTTTTTACCGTTATGGAGTCCTACAATATAGTACTAGGAAACCATTGTTTGATGTCATCAATGTTTTGATTGTCGATATGAAATATGTGCATTACCCTCTACCTCCTTAATCAGCCACGATTCGCCGTCCAGTTTCCATCGAGTGTTTCTTTCCTTTTCTTGATGTCAGCTTGATCAGATTACTGGGCCATCTGGTAAAACTGTTTGTGTGCAGTGAGTCGACAACATGTGAACGGTGACCTCATTTCGGAAATCGTGTACAGCCTTAAAGAAAATGCAAGTTTTTACATTGGCACAATGAAGTGATATGTATAAGTTTAGTCCAGCTGAAATCTTTGTGTAACTGACTCAGGTAACACGTTTGTTTAGATAGGGTTATTCACTTTTGCGTGGTTTCTCGAATAACCTTGGTTTTGACCATACAGTTTCGTTCACAGGCAGACCAGATACGTATTCGAGTTTTCACTCTTCTAATTGCTATCATGTAGTAAGCCAAGGCTCTGCGCACTCTTCAGAAGACTTCATAATATTTGTTTTGTCGGCATTCCCAATGAGTCTGTCACCCCGGTATCTAGAAGATGCATACCGTTGGGTTGATGCGTCTTCAGGTGCACCTGAGTGGGTAATGAACCGTCTTGTTTATTTGTTGTCCTCCGATAACTGCCGTTTATATCCGGAGAAGCTAATGTTAAGTAGTACATATGATGCTGCCAAGTACTGTTGGATTTCTTTCCTATGTAATCACCACTAACCGTGTTCCTTGTGGTCGACGCTTGACTGGATCACAGGATGAAAACTGCATTGGGTAGAATCACATGTATTCGTGTCCACTAATCTTCACTTGACTGATCATCTGGAAAATCATTGGATTATGTCCTATGACATACTTTACAATAAAAGATTCTCATTTCTCACAGTTCATTACATTTTTGATGCAGATGAATTCGAAAACATGTAGCGTTGACTTGGATTCGGTTGCGAATTCTTCCACACAAGATGCTCCGAAGTTACCACAATCAGTTCCATTGGGTCCATTGAAGCGGAATTGCTCATTCGAGGAAGTTGAAGAATACCTGGAAGACTTTGAGACCTGGTGTGAAAAATACAACGTTGTATCAGATACGAAGAAAAAAGAAGTGTTGATTAAAACGATGGGAAATATAGCCCAAAAAACACTCCGTGCACAGTTGTACAATCATTCACCGATGCTATTAACGTACAGCAGGTTGAAATCACTCATTTGGGATAAGTTGACACCAGAAGTTAATTCTACAACGCAAGCACGCATGCTGTTACACCTTCTGTTCCGTAAAAACGGACAAACTATTGGTGGATTTATTGAGGAGTTAAAACGGAAGGCAAGGAATTGTCAATTTGGTATTGACCTAAATGACCAGCAGCGTGATTGTTTGATAGCTGGGATAAATGAGAAGAGCCTTCAGCGTCAGTTGCTGGCTTTGAGTAAACCATCATTTGAAACTGTTTGCAAACTGTGTCTCAAGTTTGAGGAGAATCATTCGAAAGACGTGATGGTCTTGAAAAATCTGTCGTCACCCGAAGATGACGAACACAGGCGCACAACCCGTGAGCCATGCAAGTGTTGCGGTGGCCTCCATGCGGCATCCACATGTATGTTCAGATTCGCCAAATGTTTCGACTGTGGTCAACTGGGACACATGCAAATGGTGTGCCAAAATCCGCTATCTGTACCAGTGGACAAGTTGATCGGCGTTCAGGTAAGCACTGTTTATAAAATGTACTCACAGTGAATGATTTTCTCAAATCGTTTTTCTTATCATTCTAAACTGGCGTACGTATGTTTGTCTACCCACTTTAGTACAGTGTGCTTTTTCCCCATGACAGAGTAATAAGGTGATGAGCGCCATAAATCCACTGGTTGAAGTTCTCGACGATAAAGTCATACCTGCACATTGAACGCTATTAACAGAGTAGATGCATTCACTTTTTCAACGCCCCACCTAATCCTGGCTTGATGGAACTGTAATCTATTGTCAATTTCCTTATTGTATTATAAACATTCACTGCACATCTGTGTGTACTGTTGTGTAACGTAAAGCAGCTTGACTATGACCTTATTGACAAAAACCAGACGCATTTGGGTTTGCATGGCACGTATTGTACAACTGTCAACTTCCAAGTTTCACTTGTCTCTGCATTACTAATAAGTTGTGTAAGATTACTGATAAGTTAGAGAAACACTCAGCAAAGAATGCGAACAGGCCAGAGAAACAACATGCTCAAACGCACCAAGCTCCCTGCCTGCAAAACTATGAAGCCAAGCCAGGATCTCGAAAATTTCACAACTAGGTGGACAACTAGGTCCAGATGTGAATTTCCTGATCTTTTCTTTTCTTGATCTCCAGATGAGTCTCCGTGGTCTTTCTTTGTTCTCTTGTTATTAACCGTATACGTTTTGCACTTCTCTTCAACCGTTTGAGTGTTCTAACAACTAGGCTCACATCAACTGTGGCATCCTTTCATGATCTCAGTAAATTTTTATCCCTCGTTCCATCATGCCAGTATGTTAGTATGTGAACGCACTGACGAGTAAACATATTTAACTGGGCGTCACTCATGTTGGTGAGCACTAGTCATGTGGACTAACGGTAAACCACAAATACCTAGACTTACAGAAACTAACACATCTGTGTACGTCTACTTCATTCGCATGAGTTCCGGGTGCATTTGTTAATCGCTTCTCATGTTTGACCGGTGTGAATCAACCGCTTGTAGTTCACCAGTCAGAAACTGCCCACGTAAAGCTAGATTCGAATCACTTTCATCACTCCAATACCATGAATTTTAGTATCGAATAATGATGCATAGATGTATCTCGTTTTAGCTTTGTAGACATGACTGACGAGTGTGGTTTGGCAAAATTTGTGTGACTAACTTTGTTTCTATTCTTCATTTATGCATGTAAACTTAGTGAGAAATTGAATGTTGTTCTGTATCCCGGTTCTATATGCTCTTTATAGTTTCGCCTGATTGTTAACAATGAATGTAGGTAGAAGGATTTTACATTGTCTACTTGTGTGAAATCGTTTGTGACTGATCACGCTTTCCACCTGTTGTGACCCGCCTGGTCAACGAGAGCTGGAAATGTTCGACACGATAATACGGATATACCAGTACGATATGGATAGGAAGTGCGGATCGGGAACGCTTAGGGCGGATTGTAACATAAACATCAAATGACCTTAACAGATTTCCAAAAATAAACCGTTCGGATATGCCGTACACATTACACAATATACGTTTCCAATTCTCCATGAGTAGATCGGCACAAAATAAGGTGCACCTTATATGCCCACTACGAAAATATGCATTAAACTTCTGGGGATTTGATAGAATCTCCTTTCATGCTTTACGTAAAAGGTCAGATGTAAAGCATACACACAGGCCATTTAAAATCAATATCTTTGAAATATGCTTAAGTAACTTGAGTGATTGCAACATACATGAGCAACCTGTGTGTCAGCAATCTAGCAATGCTTCGTTTTGATGAATTTCGCTACCCACAAGGCCTCTGGTTTTGTACTAAGTATTTCCTCATCAATCTAATAACGCTACGATAGCTACTGTAACCGTCTTTGTGTTATCGGGAAATCCGATCACTGTTTATAACGGCTGAACATTTAGATGCGAAAATTGGACACACCTTGTTGAAGTAAGTGAATGAGTTCTATCGTCAGCTGAGCTGGATGCTAGTGATCGTTTTCGAATCGGACGATTCGTCTGAAACGGACGGTGCTACTGAATTCGATTATCGTTCGTTTATTCACCAGTTCGAATTCTTGGATGTTCATCGGGAAATAAATTTGAATATGCTTACATATGAACAAACAGTGGAGGCAAGTGTCTCTCATGCATTACTCGGTTAAACGCGAAAATCGTTCGAACTCGTTCGTTTCATTGCAGTGTTTCGCAACGCTCTAATCGGACTCGTTGTTTTTCAGCTCAGGATATTCACATGCCATAATTGCAACTTCAATATTACCAGTTATCGATATCTCATCCTCGATGGTAGTTTCGAGAAGTATTTTCACAAGCGAGGAACAGAATATCGACTGTTGCTATTCAGTCAAATTCATACGTCGACGTTTGGACGCGATCATGATGTTGATGTTTTCGCTCAATGGTTTCCTGAGTAAGTGCGAATTTATTAGGATTTCGAATTTATCCAGACTTACTAACAAATGTTCGCAAATGAAGGTTTAGTTGAAGAGTCATCGTTTGGAGTTAACAGGCCAGTTATTGTGTCTCCTCTCGAGGCGATCGGACAACCTGCTGATTACTCACAAACGAAAGCGTTTCAGCGTTCACATATGATAATTCGGTCGTGCCTAATGTGAGGTCAAGGTTGCAATGGTCAACACGGTTGCCTCATGAACAGCATGTCCGCGGCACTATGCACTACTGACGAGTTGTAACGAGAGCGAAACTCGAATCTAGCGCTTCTGTTGTTCGAAAGGGGCCAATGGGAATGGGTCTATAGGAATGCGACAGATGTGATCAATTGTGAGTGACGTTCAACTTAAAATGTCGTTTTAATTTGTAAATCTGTTTCGTTCATGAATGCAGCTTTTCAGTACCCCTTTTTTAGTGGGGAAAACATCGCGATGACACAGTCTTTTCGTGAAATACCGTGCTTTTGTTTCGTCCATTGATTTGTGCTGTTTCCTAGTCCTGCGGTGCCTGCCAAACGCTAAGACGTTTGTCCACAATCAGGTGTTGTCGATCGAGGACCACGAGAGCAAACGTTTTGGTCTAACATGCGTGTACAGCCCCCGGCTAGCTCGTTTATCTGGGTGTGTTGGGGCCTTTCGGTTCATCGGGCAAACCCTTTCGGTAGGCGTTTCAGTTGTTGTTTCGATTAACTGATTCATGGTCCGGATTTTGTATCCGGATCTACCATTTTGTGACTCTCGGTTAGGTGTCATATGCGACTGAGAGAAGTTAGGCGAACACTGCGGATGGATTTGGCGCGTAAAGTGGCAGTCTTTAATACTGGGGATGGATATCATTAGAATTAATCTACCTTGTACATTTCTCGTAAGCGCCCGAATGTTTCCGTAACATGTACGTGCATAAACTCGATCACCCCCATAGCGACTGCCAAGGGGTCTTAGCCGATTTCAGATTTGTTGCAACTGATCGTGATTTTTAACTTTATTTTTTCAGTTACACTGCATCCACTTTTCGATGTATCAAATGTGACATTAATGTCGGATGGAGTTTTAGGTCGCAGAAACGGAGATTGTGGCCTGCTCGCTTCTGGGCTCTTCATTTCAACTCATTCGAAATCGATGAGAAGCAGTCTTCGCCGTCGATTTCGAACAGTGATTAAACCGTATCCAATTGGCTGCCCCACAGTTTGGACAGTTGACTAGAAACGACTATTCTTCCTCAATTATTTTATAAACACATTCGGCTCCGGATCATTTTTGTAACAATTTCGGCATACTGGTATTTTAATGGCAATTTACAGCAGATTCATATTCATTTGGTTGTCAACCCATCGAGGTAGTTTTTTTTAAAATATACATAGTGGCCGTGTTTATAAATGGACTGAGAATAACACAACGTTATGGTCAAGTTGTGCTACTGTACGTTTGAACCACTTCGGGTGGCCTTCCTTAAGAGTGTTGTGGTCGAAATCACATTTACAAAAGAACATGGGTCACGTGAGATTTGCTGTGGTTAGGTCAATCTGCGCTGCATCTGAACTGATTGATCCAGTCCTTTGCCCATTAGGTGGGGTTGAGACTGACGTAGATAAGATGTGTCTGTGTCAGGTGTTGTTTATCCATCCACGCCACACTGCAGACAGAGGTTTACAAATAACTGCGATTAACATAAGCGTGTTGTGTGTAAATGGCGAGAGCTGCAGCGCTATTCATGCGAACGCACATCTTTGTGAATCACTCGAGCTTGATCAAAACCTACGTTGTGGTTCTCTGACAGTGCATGTAGTGCGATGGCCGAATCCTTCGCTGGCTTGTGAAGTTGATATGTGTCTTTAGGAGGAAACCTCGTGTGCCTCCTGTGTTCGGCAACACGTGCTTTCAGTTGTCTGCTTGTCTTTTCAATGTAGCTGGCGTTGTAATCACCACAGTTGATTTCGTAAACACAGTCTGTCTGGTTACCCATAGAAACCGAATCTTTGGGATGTATCACCAGTCGTTCTAAGGTATTATCTAGTGGCTGAAGAGAGAGAGGAGAGAAGCGAACGAGATGCCATTAAAGTATGAAGGCTGTCAAATACAGAGTAGCACGTGAACAATAAGGATTATCAAACTGCGCCTGGTAAACGTGAACTGAGTAGTTATTGGGTGATGCCTATTTGTTTCATGAGGCAAAATCCTGATATATACGTAAACTCAAATCGATTAGACTGGTGAATGTAACACGTAGAACAAGTGGTATTCCACCGTTATGATTCGACTGTGAATGTGCCATCCTTAGGTTTGGTAAGTGAGCGATTCATTTGAAATTAGTTTAACCTGAACCGATGTAAGTTCGATCCATGAACACAACTGTCAACAACAGGAACATTTGATGGAAGAACGTCATAACCATGCTTGTTAGTCCAAATTCACGTACAGTATTATCGAAAGCCTTGTCTTTACCCTCTCCAGTTTGAGATGCCTCGATGGTAATTTGCGCGTGTATCGATGTCAGCTGAAAATGTCCCAACGAGATCGCACGGTTAATATGCATATGAGTAGGCTGCGGGACCCAGAAATTGGTTGATTCTTACAGGGTGGGAGAACATGAACCATCGGGATGCAGAGAGTAAACGAAGTTACCTCCCCTGGATGACGTCGGGGCAGGTCGGGACGTATATGCGAGAGTGTGTTTGCACTAAGTAAATCGCGCATCTGGACAACACATTTGCAAACCGACCGTCTAACTGTAGGTACAGTTTGGTACGGGTTTCGGTCGTCGTCCGTACAACCAGATAAGTTGCGCATACCCTGTTTCGGGTGCTGGAACGGCAGCCATCCGATTAGGTGACGGTTGTCTTGACAGCTGAATGCAGAACTGAATCACTCGGAGTAGTCCAACGATCGCAGTTTCCAAGCCCAGCCAAATAATGTCGGGTACAGATGGCAGACCATTACAAGTCCACTTTGGATTCGAGCGTTATAGATGTGACGCGGGCAAGACAAACTGGCTCTTGTGAGTAGCGTAGAGGTCTAGTGGTTACTGTGCTAACAGAACAGTACGAATGAAGATAGAACAGCTGTAATTAAACGCATCCCCACGCTGTGGCTGGTCGAGATAAAGGTGCACATCGGGAGTGGTCAACTACGCATGAAAATGCGTCCACCAGCAGCTGATAATGAACCAGTCTAGCAATTCACAGTAGAAGCCGACAAATGGACATATGCAGGTATGATTGCCCGAGGCAGAGTAGCCAGTCCATGTAGTGAGTTAGAGAAGGAAACCTGTGTGTGACGCGACACTAGGTTCAGGTGAGTTTGCGGGCTGTTGCGGTGAATTGCAATGACCCAGTGCAATCTATGTCTTTAGTCCGTTCAAGTGGTTAGATGATGTGAATTATGACCTACCACTGGTGTAGGCTTCAGTAATGAATCTGTTGATTTGTTCTGAGACCGTGAAATGCCTGTCCCGTTAGGTTTGTATTGCACATTGGGTTAAGTTCTTCATATTAGACGGAATGATGGAAGTTGCGGACGTTGATGGAGTAAACTTGGTTGTGCCGAATTCTTTAGGCTTGAGTTTGTAGAGAATGTGGGATGAATTCAGTGGTCACCATAGAGAAGAGCAGCAACCAATGAGTGGAGCAATAATTCGGTTAAACCAGCAGTTGCTTGGAATTGGTTCTTTGTTTAAATGACGACGGTTGGCCTCCAGTAACTTTTGCAAACTGCCATTTAGAGATTTATATGGTCCAATCTGTGAGCATAGTGTGAGGTCGTTTCTGGTGCACAAACAATCCCCAAACCGCGTTAGCATTCTAATAATCAACTTCAACCTGCTAAGTGGTCACGTTTCAGTCTGGTCTGCTTTCTATACATGTCATGTTCGCCTACGTAATTAGAGTCGATGCCGGTGAGACACAGTCACCTGATAAGCTTACGCGCTCTCCTCAATTGCTCAAAGGCTTCGGTGGTGTTATTCGCAAACTCACCAATGCCTAACAACAGAGGTCTCGGAGTAGCTCATGGAACGGTGATCAAATTGATGAATTCGGTATTCTTGGGATAATTAAGATTAGGGGTGTAACGGCTTGAAAACCGTCGTTTAAATCTCGTTAACGGCTGAAATAATCGTGGCACACAACACTATGAGAAAAGCACATACAGGTGGAATCGACGGAACCGGTGATATATACTTGCTGGGGTTTAGAAGTAGAGGTCGCCAACTTGTCGACTTAGGTCCAGTGCTAGGTAGATTAATTGAACAATCGATAAATCAGAGGTATTGACTGTGTTTCAGTGTACTCGTACTTGGTGTAGTGAGCCTCTCTAGAAGCATGATCATACATACGCACGTGACAAATTGAAAGGAAGATGACAAGTTCTCAATACATGGAAGATATGAAGGAGCATTGCATTAGATAGGTAAAGCAGCAGAGAGGAAACAAGGAGTAAAATTGACAGGTCGTAGTCATCATCATGATCATCATAGCAACCATGAGCCTGACCAAAAGGTACTACGGCTCGGGCCGCCGTTCACCTCAACAGTGACGTGGAATATCCTAGAAGAAAACGTTACTAAGACGGTTGAAAATTATTAAAAGAAGACTAAGTGGAAGAACTAGAAATGGCATGGTACGCAGGTATGCCATTAACTGCGACACACCGACATCTCGGAGAGCGTTTCCAATCAGCGGTTTGAGTGATCACGAGGACAGGTCATAGTGGGACACACTCATACTGAAAATCGGGTCACGAAATGTGCGCGGAATTTCGGCTCCTCAGAACAGTGAACGTATCGAATTTGAGAACCTGTATGGTTCGTTGTGTCAATGAACAGGGCAAGCTTGTATGGTGTAGCTGTGTGAAATCCCCAACTATCCCGGCTTCATCTACTGTATTGTTAACCATTGATTCATTGAATAAGGAGTTGATTTTATCTTACTGAGCAAATCCACCAATAAAAATTTCCATTTTGGCAAGCACGTTTCGTTGTCAGGGCAGCGTCTACTAAACCACGAGAGAACAACAGATTGTTTCACTGGTCAAAATCAATCACGTTTTGTGTGCAGTCAGAGTTGTTTTTGTTGTTGTCAGTTCGACACGTGCACTAGCAAACAGTTCAGTCTGGTTTCGCGGCGATTGTCCGCTGATCCTAAATACAGTGCATATGGCAAGGAAACTAGGTCTAAAGGCCTTGTTTACCAGACCGTTTAAAAATTATTATTTGGGGAATGTGTTATGATGAGAACATGATATTCTGCACGAATAAAACCTAATCAGAGAACTTGAGACATTGAACCCTGAACACTATAGCCATATTTATAATAGCAATGAGAGAGTGGTTATTCCGTCGTGAAAGGATTGGTAACGCTTGACGAGGATAGAATAATCTCAGTTGTGATGAAATGAAGTGAGCAAAGTCGATGTTCAGTTCTTCATTCTCACCGGTAATTGGTCCATAGCACAAGGGCATACTCTCATGCTTCAAATTAACGGGTTTGTAAAGACTACGAAAGTTTAGATTGTACAGAGGACACTCGTGGGGATCATACTACGGCCAAATGAGTGTGCACGAACAGTAAAATGATATCTTAGGGGTCAGACAGAATTCAGGATTTCTGCCCGTGTATGCTTGAAAGAAGATAAGTGAGTTCTCTCCCAAAACGCATTTAATGGTGACATGATGTAAGGAATTTTAGTCGGGATAAATGGAACGTCACTTGATGTTGATCGCGGCCCTCGCATTCACACAGATTAAGTGATCAGCTGTTTCCGAAAGTAAGCACTAAACTTGGGTTTATTTCCTGCTGGAGATCGTCAGTAGTATTGATCCTTGTCATGGCATGTATCTGAAATCCGGCAACGTTTACTTGAGGCAACCGTGCTGATTAGTACGTAACAGACCTCACATCAGACGACCAGATTTTCATTTGCAAATATTCAGCCTGACTTGCTTGTAAGTAACGTTCAGATTGCCCGATCAGCTTGAGATGAAACATATTTGGGCAGTCTGACTAATCACGAGGTTCCTCTATTCATGACAGACCATCAAAACAGGGAGAGGAAGTAAACCCGAAATTAGTAATCATATAGTCAACGGCAAAACCTACACAACTGTGTTGCCAACTGATTTATGACTGATGTCAGCAAGATGAGTGTAGAACAAGTCAGGTTCAGAGCAAGATGTGTATTCACTACACCCCACACAACATCTCATCTAGTCTGTTATGGATACTATAGATACAGGTCAATGTCGAACAATCTGATTGGCCAATGCAGATATGGCGTACACGATTGGCTGCACTCCATCACATCCTTCCCTTTTTAAAGAATCTTTGGTATTTTCCGGTTTCGTAGAACGAACTCGTTTACTTCAGGAGAACTGGATTCAGCTGCTCCGGAACTTACGTTCGTAGTTTCCTGCTTCCGTAGGTGCACTCTGTTTTTCCTTAATGTTCCATGATTTGTGCGTACCACATAAGAACGCTCACCGTCTCGTCCTTCCACAATCCCTGGGGCACATCTGTCAGAGTCCATACCGAACGGTTGAAACCAAACGGCATCCCCTTCGTCCAATCGTGGCAGCTCATGAGACCTTTTGTTATACACTTGTCTTTCGCCTTCCATTCGTTGTTTCAAGCGTTTACCTACAGTGTCCCACGTGATAGTTTGTAGGGCTAGACGATCTTCAACAAGTGGTATTCGAGTTCTAGTTCTTCTTCCAATGGGCCGTTGAACCGGACTCAAATCTATATCTGCCGACTGGGTGTTTCTGTGTTCTAGCAGTGCCAGATAGGCGTCTTCTTTGGCTGTTAAGCATTTCTTCATTATTTCCATTGCCTCCTTCACAGCAGATTCCGTTTTCGCATTAGCCTGGCTGTGGTGTGGACTGGAGACTTCGTGTGCAAACCGCCATTTTTCGGCAAACTCACCAAACTGTTGTGCTGAAAACTGTGGACCAACATCTGATCTCAAACGCTCTGGAATGCCCTATCTTGCGAATTGGGCTTTCAACCTACCGATTATCTCCTCGGCTAATGTAGCATTTAACTTCTCAATTTCAAAAAAGTCGCTGAAATAGTCCACCAAAGGTAGATATAACTTGTCTGCATGCGAGAATAGATCAACCGCTACGTGTTGCCAAGGTCGCTTGGGGACTGAGCGGCACAACATGGGTTCCTTTGGCTGTCGAGTCCCGTACTGCTTGCAGACTATACAGGTTGAAATAAAGTCCTTGATATGATTAGTCATGCCTGGCCAGTATACGGTATCCTTAGCGCGTCTCGTACAACTACGCACACCGAGGTGCGAACAGTGTATTTCTTGCACAGTGAATTTTCTGGCAGCTCGGGGAATAACCAAACGTTCTCCACGGAACACAAGACTGTTTTCTATGGTCAACTCATCCCGGACCTTGAAATAAGGAAGAATGATTTCACTCACTTGTCGTGCGTTGTCGGGCCGGCCGTTTATGATTTGCTCTTCGAGCTTCTCCATCTCATCGTCATCGGCAAACGTCTGCATTATTCGTGGTAACCGCAAGTGTGATTCCGCGAGCGTTAGGTGTACTTGTTCATATCCGGTGCAGTTGTCTTCTTCCGTTGCCAGTGGGGCTCGCGATAATGTATCCGCCAGTACCATGTACACTCGAAATTGTACTTCTGTTGTGATCCAAGAACGCGGATGGCACAAGGGTTATTTATTCGACCAAGCAATACAAGGATTAAGCATTTAAACAAAACCTGAAACAAAACCACTCATTTGCACGCGGTATTCAGCCTCAGACCGTCTCGGCTGCCGCAGACGTCAATGCTCAGTTCCATTAAGTAGCAGAGACTCCTATGGGTGATACTCCACTCTGATTTTCCTTCCTGCACTTTTCCTGTGGCTTTTACCATGTCAAAGTATATGCTCCGATCCTACTACTGAATAGCATTGGTATGAGTAGTATGTTACGGTCGCTCAACTCCACTGCACTCCTCCGCCAGCAAAGATTGTTCCAGCTGCAGCAAAAGCCGTTCAGGTTCTCTTCGCTCTCTTGACGATCTGCGTATTGGCCTCGGGGACGTCGCTGCTCCTGGCGTACACTATCTTCTGCTCGGGGTGTCGTACCATTTGCGAAGCTGGCTTCCGTGCACTCGATGTTGATTGCTATCATTCTTGATCAGATACACTGGACCACGGCGATCCACTATCACATAGGGTCCTCTCCACCTCGCCAGGAACTTCCTAGATCAGGGTCCTGTTGCACCTGGACTCCGCCTGTCTCTGTATTTAACCTTCGAACCAATTTCAAATACCGCATTCTGATCCGACAACTTTGCGGTTGACTGCTCCTTAGAAGATTCTTGTGCGTTCGCCAAGTTTTGGTCGGCCATTCTCCGAGCTTCTGCTACTTCGCGCCTGTTCATCCGCCGGTCTCCCCATAAACCAATGTCCTGATCAACAGGCAGGCGTGGCACGCGCCCGTACATTAGCTCGAACGGGGATTTCTTCGTTGTTCCCTGAGGCGAACAGCGGTGGGCCAACAGAATCAGTGGCCGTGATTCCTCCCAGCTCCCTCCTTTTGCCGCCAACCACTCCTTTGATTGTGCGATTGTTTCACTCCGTCAGTCCATTTGATTGAGGATGGTATGGCGTTGTGCGAACTTTCCTGATTCCCAAACGCTCTAAGCAGTTCCGAAACTCCTCCCCTTCGAAGCAGGGGCCTTGATCAGTCGATATGCT
>JTDE01001286.1:15105-39433 GCA_014338405.1 Paragonimus skrjabini miyazakii
AACGACTGTTGGTTTGCACATTTGAAAGTTGTCTCTGATTTTCGTTTCAGACTCAAATCTCTTTTGGTCGCGATTTCTCCGATGCTGTTGAAGCAAAACAGGTTGCACAGCAGGAAGCCGAAAGAGCACGTTATTTGGTAGAAAAAGTACGTTCAATTGGCATTTATGATGGAATGCAATAACTGTTTACACATCCTTCCGCCAAATTTACACGTGCTTTTTCTTAAAAGGCTGTGTTGTACCAACAGTTCGATGTAGCTCAATCAGAGTGATACTAGCCACTGTCATGCTACTGTGGATTCGTGCCCCGGCCACTGATGCATTTTTTGGCTGTCACCACTGAACTGGCACGTGACTTAGTTCGTCATAAGGTAATAAACACTACCGTGTGTGGTGTAGGCTTAACGTCACATTGCGTGAAATGTTTTGTTGAGTCACGATTGTGTAAGTGGTCTTGAAAATCTTATCCACATCGCTGGCTGGTAATACTACCCTATCTGGTACCGATCACTAAAGACTTGCATCTTGATAAGTGCCAGCTTTCAGTTATTCATTAACCTAATGTGAATTCTCAAATTTTTCTCTTCATTGTCGTAGTGAGCTTAGATTCCAGCCGTGCTGCCTAGCCTGGCAGCACACGTGTATCTAAAAGTACGAATGTTTACTAATCTTCGGACTTGGTTTCACGCTACATTCGTTGCTTATTGGGGCACCCATGAGATTTCTTCTTTTGTCTATGGCAACAAACAAACATTTGGCTTATGATTGTGGATGAGCGCCTTTGGTGGCCAATGTGCGGTGCATATTCCCAAGCACGTATTCCTCATTAATCGTGTAGCTTATCACTGCACGTTGTGCCTGCTGTCTTTTCATCCGTATCAAAATGTTTAAGCTCCGTATTTCACGTTGGTTGTAGAGACTCCCTGTGCGACACATAAGAGTGTCATTTTAAAAGTTCTGGGTCCCTATACGTAATACGCCAGAGAATTTCGCTAGTAAAAATTGCTAGTTCATTGCGTTAGCCAGATTATTTACTTCATTCTAGTAGGCTTGGTTTACTTACTGCATACTCTTGTATGCCGTAAAGATTTAGTAATACCTTTTTTCTACCACCTTTTGCTAGGTGTATAGATTACCCTGTGACACTTTCGTGGTTGTGTGAAGTGAGATCACTTTTCAGCCTTTTACTCCATCCTGTCTCCTGTCCTCCCATAAATTTGCCATCATCTACATATGGCGGTTTCGATTTGTTGTACCGATCACTTGTTTTTGCAATGTGCACCAATAATTTTGTGCGTGCCATCCGAGGCTGGCAGTTCCTCTGACCTCATTCTGGGAAAGCAATTTATCATTCGAGTCTGTGGTGAGTCGTCACTTCAAACTCGAAGGTGCGCAACGTTAACTCCACCACTCGCCAGATTTTGGTTTCCAGGTTATGACTAATCATTCCCAGCTCTTCATTCTATACTGCGTGCTTACGTTTGAGCTCCTACTCATCCCAGCGCATCACGTGATCACTTGTTCTGTCGTACTCTACACATGCTCTACAATTGATATTTCACTGCTTCCCAGTACCGTATAATTCCATCCATACTGCTAATAAGGTTGCCTTCTACTTGCGTATTTTCAGGCCGAACAACAAAAAGTCGCTGCTGTGATCTCGGCTGAAGGTGATTCCGAGGCAGCCACACTACTTGCTAAAGCATTCGGCGCCTCTGGTGAAGGCCTGATCGAGCTGCGACGAATCGAAGCGGCCGAGGATATTGCTTACCAGTTATCTCGAAACAGAAATATTACCTATCTGCCCGAAGGCCAGCACACCTTATTGAATTTACCAACTGCCTAATTGTAACGATTCTCCGAATGTCCTCTCCCGCGTGCACACTTCGCAATCAAGCGGTTGATTTTTCCAACTGTTCCTAGTTACTTATCGTACTTATTGAGTCACCTACATTCAAATATCATGGACTTTTTGTATACAGTTTTAAACCATTTTACCTGTATGGTTGGTTATCTCGCATCCATTGGTATATTTTCGTAGTTTCTTGTAGGCATAAATAAGTAATAGTATTTAAAAAGGACCGGCATATGATCGTTTCCCAAGGTCGTACTAATAGGAATTACGACGTTTGCGTGTTACTCGTAAGTAGTCTATTAGATTTGATGATATGAATTCGAACTAGCGACAGAAACATAATTCCCAGACGTGGCAAATGCTCCATCAAGTCACTTCACAAGTCCAGAAATTTTACATTTATTCAGTTAATACAATTTCAATGCTAACTATTGGATTCCTTTGTGAACTGATTAAGAAATTGCTGCTTGGGTAATCGTTGTCCTAAATCATTCGGTGGGTTCCGTGTGACAGTGGGTTGGAGGGTAATTAAGCACAAGTGTGAAAATTCTGAGCTTCGTGAGTGGCTACATAGACCAGCTGTTAGAGCAGTTGTCGCGTCTGGGCATGGTGCTCATGTGGATTATTCAAATCCCGTCGAAGTCAGGAATTTTCACAACTGCGGGCCTTCCAGATTTTTGGTAGTATTTAGTCTCAACTACTGTGTGATGTTTAGTTCCTGTCTGACGTTCACTGCCGTGAGCCATACTACGTTACGTGCGCGCTGAATGTCTTACGACTGGTTCTATGACCGTCCGATTTCCGGGCAGGCATACGTCAAATTGAAGCTTTGGGCTAGTGGATGGGTATCGAAACTTCAGTGCAGCCCTGAAGTTTTGTGTGCGGGTCTCTACAAGATGGCAAAGGTTATCGGAAGGGGTTTTCAGTACATAAACTCGCTTTTTTGTTATCCCAGCGTGTCAGGCTCTCCTCACTTACTTTCTGCGGCTGACTTGACTTGATTCCGGTAGTTTCAGATAAGTCTTTGTATTCCGTCTAGAAATCTTACTTATTTCGTGGATAGGTCACCGGCGTTTGATTGATCGCGTTGGTGCATGCATTCATTACATACATTTCATGTACTGTCAAAGTTGGTTATCACCTTTAGTAGATAATACTATGATAGTAATATGAGTGCATGGGTATGTGAATGTATAGGTCGGTTGATTGATAACCTATCTTGAAATCGTCTTGACTTTCATTCGTATGACTGTTTATCTAGCGGTTCTTAATGTTTGGTACAACAGCCGACTTATGTGGCATGATTAATTACCCATTTTGGTGATTTGCGTTGTTGGTAGTTTTATTCACTGGGACCATGTAAACTGAATTAGACTAGGTCAAATGGTGCGGTGTTCCCCTTGTTGTTTTTAGAAGAAAGAAACTTTTTTCGAACATAGCACTCGAGAGGGATATAAGTAAGCCTGTGTTCTAAGCACACATCCATAGTAGTTCATTTTGTTTAACTACTGGGTATTTTAACGGCATTATACGTTTCCTCATGTCGACATGAGTATTAACTTCTGTCTTGTCATACCTAATGATTCTATGAAATGATCTTGGCTTTCTTCAGAGAACTCAGCTATAACGACGCTAATTACCAATCTTGTAGGGCTTAGAAAATTAGGATCATAGAGATGTTCAGTAATGCCGATTACGGATTGAGAACGGGACTGATGTATATCGATCGGATCGAAAAGCGAAGAATGACCAAGTGGTTAGGGAAAGCGACAATTTCGTATGCCATCACGTTATGTTCCACTCACCGTTACTAGTATACGTCGGAAGTACGCACTACTTCGGAGTTTCCTCTATCCAACTCCCGCTGTTCCTTTATGTCTCCTATCCCGCGTTCCGTATGCAACCCTGAAAGGTGTTTCGGTTCCATTCCCGGCAGTCGCCCAAATTGGTGTAGTATTTTTCGTTTTCATTATAGTCAGCTTCTAGAGGAGACTAGTTGTAACCCGTCCTACTCTGTTTTGGCACACATGTAAATCTCGCTACGAAATGTATTTTTTCACTTGACTAGAAGAGAACTGAGACTGAATAGGAACCAAACCGGCAGACTACGCTTCCGGATCGGAATCATGTGTAGAGGTATTTGTCAACAAGCATGAACTCTAAGTAGAGCATCTGCTTTCACTGTAAGCTCTGCATACTCCTAAGTTACTATTCTCTTTATTGTATAAAAAAGGGCACATCCCCTTGCTCTGTATTATCTCTATTTCGTCCTTTACAATGTGATTACGCTACGAGTGGACCCTAATCAGCCGTTCATTAGGATGGTGTTTTCGGTTGATAAGCTAAATATCAAGACGTGGAAGGAACTTGATAGCACTCGATAGAGGTTTGATACCGGCTTACTGGAACTCTCATTCCGTTCCTCGTACGATAATGAGGCTGCTAATGTGATGATCGAAGTGATGCTAGTGACAACACAACATCAGCGAAGACTGCAGAAATGGGTTTAGCGGACGGAACGGCCGTTTGAGTTCAAGGCAAGTATCCCCAAGGGAGAGTTAGACTGAGTTCAACTTGTTAGTTTACCATTGAGTGAGTCTCGAACTCCTCAGAATTTGCAGGTATACCAATCGAAGGGTCATTACCCACCTGACCGTTACCTGTTCATTATGGGCTACCGTGGGTAGTGAACCATGTGAACGAAAACGATGTTCTGGAAAGTACACTCTGTATGGTCCAGATTGTATTTACTGTTACTAGTATGGCGTTGGTGCATATATCAGGTGGAGTTTTACCTGTTTAAGGAGGCCTTGTCGGTTCATGGGAGTAGTGACCTCAATTCCCAAGAGCTCATGGTTCCAAGAAGCAGCTCAAGATACCAGATAAATATGATCTATTCTTATGTTGTACTACTTGAAAGTTCTAACGATACAGCAAACTAACACCTCCAACACACTGCCGACACGTCTCGAACGTGGATACCGTGGCTGTTCTGGTTTGAATGTAGTGGTGGGTGTGAGAGGCACTATAGAAAGACCCATGTAAGAGTATGCCTGCCGTTACTTATTAATTGCAGGGCTTAAGGACCTTAACTGGAAGTGCTCTGTTGAAGTCAACCGGGATTCGGTTGTATATCTCTGGAACGACATTACGTCGTTGCCACCTTTGACCATAGTTGTTATAGAAATAATTGTCGGTTGGAATTGGACAATTGTGCCAACTGCATTACATGGACCTAAGCGTGTCTATTCATCACGTGTCGGTTGCACCCAACTTGTGCATTTCACATCCAATTATCAAGTGCCACAGTAACCGTGGACTAAGTATGTTACTCGTGAGATTGAAAAAAGTTGATTTCAAACCACGAATTTTCAATCTATCGAGATTAAGAAAACTTTTCAGCGCTATTGATGAATCTACATTTTTTGTAAGGGTGTTCGTTTTCAGTCTTGAGCCTGATCACATTGTGGTACACATGCAGACACTGCTCTTTCCGCGGCGGCGACATGTGAACTGAAAAGAAGTTTTGTAAATAAACAAGGAAAAAGACGAACTAGAACTGCGTTCGTGCTAAGTTGACATATCCGACAGTGCCCGAGCCTGACTGCGTCTGCCTACTTCTCTGAGCGAAACGTTAGAAAGTCTGGTGGCCTGTAGCTACATAGTTGTTTGAACGCTTGGTTTTACGCAGCCGGTGGTGATCTCGATGACATATGTCCAGTGCGATAAGCGCTTTGTGGACATATGGAGCACATGACCTGAATATTGTAGATTGTTCCTTGTTCTTATTTAACCAGTCGTTCACGCGTGGTCATTCTATTTCATTCGGGTTCGCTGACTGAATCGGGGGTAGTCAAACTGCAAGTCTGCTTATGCCCCTGTCGCGAACAGGTAAATTTGCGTGTTATACATCTAGGTGGATCGCACTCATCTTTCCGACGACTACCGGTGGTTCTTCCAACTCTATAGATGACAAAAGTTTGTATTTAACATCAACAGGAAACACATGGGACCTTGACTGTGAACTCATGACTAAAGGTTAGAACTCCGCATGTTTGGTTTGCTTCTATCTCGGATCCAGTTTAATCACGCGACAGCAAAACTGTAATGTATGGGTTAGCTTGACATACTTCCAGTCCCGTGGGTTTTCCAGGCTTCCATCATAACTTTTTTCAGATGTCCCACTAAGCATTTTTTACCGACCGTGCAGCCGAATTGAGCAAGGTGCCAGGCGGAAAAATAATGGTTTGACGTAGGACAATTATAATAGCCACCGGTCGGTCAGTCATTGTAAGCCGGACTGGGACTCTCACGATTCAGTGGGTTTGTGGCTAGACAAATTAGGAGGGATGATACCTAATTAGGTTCAGTAGTGTAAATATCGCCATTGATCGGTTAATTTATCTGTGGGTTGAACGCAGTTGATGGAAGACTGATGCGATCTGATCCCTATTTGCAACGTAGTTTAATTATAAGATGTGGAAACCTTGATGTTTAATGTTTGAGTCCAGACGAGTGTTTTCAATCGTTTGGTCCTAACACTTTTCTTCTGTATTACCAATTTCCTTTCTTTTGCTTATTGGTTAAGATTTGTTCTCCCCCATGTTTGTATGACATCCAAACATCATTGTTTAATCGTTGATGTGTGTTTATTGTCCAGGGCATATACCATTAGGTGGGTTAACCTGCAAACTAAAATAATTCATTTCCTTACTGAACTTGAATAAAACATTGAGAAGACGTAAATCATGTGATGTTTTCCAAAGTAACCTTTTGCACATTTTAAACAACGCCCAAAGTTCCACAGGATGGAAGTCATATCTTAAGGGATTAGGCGGACGACCACGAAATTAAAAACGAAAAATATGGGAACGCCGAATATCAGGGTGGCCGCAGCGCAAACAGCATTTTAGAACACATGGAATTGTGACCTTTGATAGCTAATGCCTCTTCTATATCGCAACTGATCGACTGAGTCATTCAAACAAACGGATACTTAAAAAACGCCGTGATCGTAAGGCACTGTGTTCTGTCAGCCAATCGTTTTGTACCGCAGCCAAAGTATGATGACCGGTGTATATCAAAATGTGAGCACATTGACCACGACACACGTCCGCGTTGACTCGAGTTTGCAACATGTATCACATATAGACGGACCCCCAGGATCGCTTAACCGGAGGTAAGCCTCCATTTACGAGTGGCAATCTCGGTTCACTGCAAGACGGGCATTGGCTCCCAATCTCACCATTCGTTGAAATAGGTTGGTAGCCGAGTGAACTGAGTCGTCACTGCACTTTCCCTGGTTTTTGTTTTCACCCCTATCCGATGCAACCAAAATGTTCGAGACCATTAGTATTTAGTATGGGACTTCTGGTTACTATAAACTGAGCGTCACTGATAGTTGATTGTAGCCTTCACAAACGGATTTTCAGCTAATTCCTTCCGTAAACAGGCAGCAGCCTTGAGCTTCATCCTTGTTGGAGCTCATCAGTCGTGTACATCCTCGTTGCAGTATTTGGACCGAATATTAAACCGGATTACAATGTGCTGTGTTGATGCACTCCTGGTTTCCCATAGCACTGTTGGCGTTGTTTTGCTTGTTCATTTCGAAGTGATACCCACAGGGATAAACATAATAGGTGCGCAAGCTTGTACAGAATGGAAAACCTTTAAGTACATTTTTAATGTCTGTTGGCCAAAAGGTACAGTGCGTCGGATGGTTTGTAAATGTAGCAGCAATATACAGAAAGCGATTGGTGTGTAACAGTACGGGTCACTCATACAGGCACAGGTACTCTACACTACTCAGTATCGGTTATGTACGTGGAAGGTGACGTGGACACCTACAACATTAGTCGAATGGCTGACGTATGGTCAACATAACAGTGTTAATTGGTCATACACGTCTGAATTGATCGGTACGATTGCGGGCATAAATCGGTTAATCCATTAGATGAACTTGTGTTGCGTATACTCTGGCTGTAATAATATGGCAACTACTATATAATGCCTATCCTGATAACTTCAGGTTGGTTTGACAGCAATAACGCCCAAATAATGAATATCCATTGGTTTCTACACAGCTAATTTGTTTTCAATCAATTCGGAAATAATTTACAACACAAATGTTACGTTCAGTGAAGTCGAACCTCACGGACGTGTCAGAGATTATGTTTGAATTATCCACGAGTGCGATCTTCGAAGTCTGGTTCACTCAAAAACAAGATTCATTCCTATCTATCCTGGCATATCTTTAGGACCGGATAAGTGCGCAAATGCTAGTACGAAAACTTATTGCCAGTAGTTATGCAAAGTCCAGTAAATTAGTATTGCTTAGAGGTCCGTGTGATTTATCACTAGAGAGAACGGTATTTGTTTATCAGATTTAATTGCCATTATCACTGCAGAAACTGGTTCGAAACACTACGGACGATCAAACGTCGTGTGCAATGAAGATGAAAAGATGGAACTTGAAAGTCGTCACTATCATGAGTTTGACAAAAATGGAAGCTAAGATGTAAGAGCTGAGTTACGCGGGTAGTATGTGGTCGGTCCCAAATTGTGACAGCACAGAAATCTGGCGGTATAATTCGGCTTTACACTACGTTCCCGACCGGTCTGTGTGAAGCATTCGGGGACCGTCAATATTCGTTCCCAGTCCCAGAGTATGTCTTCACTTAATCAAATGGACATACATTTAATCAGAATTGGTCCATTCGGAGCACACTTTCACCTGATAAGTTCATAAGGGTCCAGAGTGCTTACCATCATACATCCAGTAGTGTTGAAGCTGCTCTTGCAGAATTTTAATAGATCACTGGTACAATGCTTGCCGGGATTTCCAGTGTGGCAGCCTTTAATCCTTACAGGCGTATTTGTGCATGATCTGCACGATTATCTGTACGTTGTACCGAAGGGGCTTGTCGAGTTTGGTTTTAACACTTCAGTAGAACGTGTTAATTTTTCACAAAGTAGGTAAATTATGCGGGTTTTATTTTTAATGAAGGCTGCAGAAATTCATATGGAGAAAATTGTTAATATATGGAATATGACAGCTTACACTCACGTCCCCACTGTATTCCTATTTTTGGGCATAAGCAGTTTTTTTTGGCACTTTTGTACTTCACGTGCATCAAATTAGATAGCCATTGAGCATTCTCCTTAAATGAGACAACAGGTAGAATTGGTCACCTAGTTGTCAGTCAACCAGTTACCAGTCAACTGAAGTTTGTTATCACTGTAAATGTTTGTTTTAACACATTCCAACCCGGCCTTACCAACGGATGCCACAACCCCGTGTAGCAGTGCAGTCGTCAGCCATCTTGAAGGAGGTGAAAAACCAATCATGCATGCACAGTGAGCATTTATAGACTCCAACAAGTAAGTTAGATAAAGACGGTAGGTTGTACCGACAGTAAGTTTCATATGTTATGTGGTCAAAGGTTTACGCTACTAACTGATCATAAACCCTGATTCGTAGTTCGCCCAGGGATAGCCATATCAGGTTGCGTAGTTATTCGCTTACGACGATTACTGGTCTCGCATATGCTTAAGATATACAGTGCACATCAACGCCAGAGCTTGATTAAGCTGATGCTCTGTCTCAACTAATGGAGGCCCAGTGGCAGCATAGGCGGAAAAAGCGATCTCATCTATGGCAATTGTTGCGGAAGTTCTCGCCTTATTAACCAAATCAGAGTTTAGAATTATTGACGCTATTAACATTCTTTTGTAACAGGTTTACACAAATCCGAAATGCCTTCACAAAGTTACTAAAGAAACGTAAATGTGGAACATTGTCCGTTATTGGCAGCTTACTTTTAGAGAATAGAGTCCTTATGCTTGTCGACCGTCAACGAATGTTTACGAGGAACGCCGTGCCTTGAAGTTACGTTTATTGCCCAGGTATCGACGCACAAATAAAGTACAGGGCGAAGTTATGTTAAGTGTTCAAGGATCCAAGTCTACGAGCCATGCCAGAACTAGTTAACTGGTCACCAGTTCACTGCCCAATACGACGGATGCGTATGGATTTCTTTAAGCCACTTCAAAGTACTTCAAATGGCCCGAAAGTTAATGCACGTGGATCGTAGCATCTGAATTCACGGTAAGTAAATTCAAGAAACTGTTAGTTCGTTTTGGTGTACTCAGTGCGATAGTAAGCAATAATGGTATGCGAGTCACATCGCATCAATTTTGATTTTGTCAAGCACATGCAATGCGTTACCTCTGAACTCAGTCAGATCGGTCATACTCAGGACGAAATGTTGAATGAGGCGTTGACACTTTCGAACAAACAATCCTAGAGGCGAAGGGTGAAAAAGCTGTGATACAGTGCAAGTATTTCTATGAACACATTATTCGGAGCTTACTGTCGCATAATAAATTGCTAGTCGGAATGTTTTGAGGTGAAAACTGCGCATGTTACTAGATACAGTAGGGCCAGTAGGTTTTTATAAAGTTGCAGTGTCTCGGTAGCAAAGTCGGTAATTCTAACTCGAAGATAGCATGTATGTAACTGATATCACACAGCCAGGTTGATCTCGGCAGTTGTGAATCTGGACAGAACGGTTATCTACTGAGTGGGAATTTTTGAAAAATCTTTTGTTCGACATGTGAAGCAATCGCAGAATATCTCAAGTTGAATGAAATCTATCTGACTTCTTTCTGGACCTAATTGAAATACTGAACAACCAACCACCAATAAATTTGCGAGCAGCTGTGGTTCTGGTTCGTCAGTCTATCAGACTGTATTAATTAGAACAGTGTTGCAGGTGGACTCGACCAACCGACCCTACGATACAAGTTTCCGAGTAGGTGAGTGTTGGGGAGCAGTGTCATACATGTTCTACTCACTCGTGACCATAAATTACTTTATACAGGGCAGCTGACAGGTACACGCATTTTCACTACGAACGCTGTAGGCTGACACATGTTCATTGTGTATACATTAAGTATACTGCTGATTTCATTCGTACGTTTACGGGCGTACAATCGTTTGTTTCACTGGTTGGAAGTGTTTCATTATTATTCCAGATAAACCTTTGTTGCTATACTTTGGCTGTATTTTGTAGGTGGGTTAGCAAACTATAAAACGATCTATGGGGATAATCTAACAGATCGTATGTCAGATGGCTTGTGCGAAGGAGTTAGGACGGAAATCGTGGAGCTTGTAACAAAGGTTACTTTTGTTATATGTGCCGAGTGAATAAAATTGTTGCCTATGTTAATGATGATGATACCCGATCTGACCTTGACCACAACGCTCAGCGAGACACGTCAGTAGGGGCATGTCTTAAGTGTACGGAATATTAGTTGGGACAGTGGGTAGCCCAATTAACATCCTAGTATTCGTAACCTAGTAGGCGATTGGGTTTGTTGACGTTCTTTATACTGTTGTATTTGCAGTTAGCAAGCTATTTACGACGTATCGAGGCTCTTTGTAAACGTCCCAGAACAAACATGGCGATCTTTTTAAATATCATCCTTTGCTGTACCTGTGTTCACATTTTTCGAATTGTCTTAGACCGGTTAGTAAAGCCTGGATACTTTTACACTTATTGATTTATTCCAAACGGAATGGTTTCTTATAGTGATTAAAAAGTCTGTTCTACAATCCACAACCTAGAGAAAACATTATCAATTCCTCTACACAATGTGAAGTGCAGAGTAGACGCACGATTACTGTTGATAAGAATGAACGGTAGCCAATGGCTTGGTTTCGATGCTCATTGGAAGTTTCATGTTGCCGGTTCACGCTCGTATGGAGGCAACGCAATCGCACGGAAACGTGCGGTCAAGTCCACTTCATTTTTCATCGCTTCTGCAAGGATATTGTGAAGCATCCCGGCTAGAGTACCTTCCACCAAGTTCTGAAATGCAGGACTCCTAAAACATGACATTAAGATGGAAATTTCCGTTAAATATTTAGAAATTACAATAATGCTAGCAGTTGTTTTCAGCACAGACTGACATGTTCATTTATAACGTTTAAGCAGCATTTGAATTACTTCACGTGCCACTTATATAAATCCGAAGGCTTCAAACCGGTTTTGTGGAATGCACTTCAAGTCATTGTTACTCAGTTGTTTTACGACTTCATAGTAGTGCATCACGGTAATGGATACAAGTTCAGTGGATCAAATCGTATCGATCTACACATTCGTAATGGTCTGACACCGAGGAAGCAATTGCGTGCAGACGGACAGTGAGATTGGTGCCATTAGTTGATAGGAGACTGCATGGTGTGTTTCTGGATAGCCTGTGATGTTACTGTATTTGACAGGGATACTGCAGAATTCAGGCGAATTGCTGTTCAGATCTAATTATTATCCGTTTGATTGACTTCCCAAAGTTGTGTAAAGACCGTAAATGTAAAGTTTTCTTCTATATTACGATATTACTTAAATCAGCGATAAACTGATAAGGGGACCTTCGTTTGCTACTCAGTTACGGCAACAGAGTCGGGGTGAGAACATAGTTGGTGAACCGGAGTGGACATTTTGTTAACCCATTTCACGTAGCTGCTATCCTAAGTAGTTCAGTGTCACTCGAATCGACTTGTATGGAATTATTAGACAGTTAGATGCAAGCCTCACGACTAATTCAATCACACATAACATAAAACGATTCTATTGTATTCCGTAACGTGCAATATGGTACACAAATGAAGATGGTGTAATACAATGTGGTGTCACATGCCGCTTCATTTGTAAGTAGTATGGAGCGACTCGTAAACGCGGAAACTAATGGCAAGTCCCAACGCTAGGAAGACCAAGGAATAGAAGCAAATGTTAGATACGTGCATATGTACTATGCGCAAATTATCAACAAACAGAATCTCGCTGATTCTTTTTACTGACCGTAGGTAGACGACGAACTTCTCTAAGTGATTGTTTGAGTTGACGGCTTAGTAACAGAGCAGGACCCACAAACACTAACGCGTTTAAGGCGTTTTTTGAAATCACCACAACAAGATAATTCTGTCAGGAGACACCAAGCGACTTAATTCAAGTGCGCTGGGGTTGTAAATATAGACAATTACTGAGCCACTTCTGGATCGCCTTGTAAACAGATAGGTTGGGTATAATTTCATCCAGTCTGCTATTGCCAGTTGATTGTTGCTTTTAAACATGAATACTGTATCAGCTATAACGTGTTTACAAAATTTTAGATCAGGTCTCTCAACTTCGCATAAATTTTTGTTCCGGTACACTCCTTTTTGAGAGGACGCTGCTGTCTAATTGATAATGCGATAACTAACTTTTAACTACCACTACCGGTGATCATATAGTCGTAGCTTTAAGGTTTACTTCTGAATACCTCGTATATGGGAGACTGCTGGTGGTTTGGGCCTGGTCTCAGATAAACCACATAGCTGTTAGCTACAGGTGGCGCGGTTGCATTCAAGACTGTCGTTATTATTGGAGCACGTTCTTGGACTCAGATCATGGATAAGTATGTTGTCGTTTTGTTCTTACTTTCGCTGGACAACGACCCCACCGACAGCAACGACTGGCTGTTAAGAAACTGGCTTTACCACCGATAAAGCATAAATACCAAACCAGCTTAGAAAGCTGCCTTAGTGATACTCACTCCGAAGACCCTAATAGCTACTGGACACAAATCACACAGGCTATTCAGAAAGCAGGTACTGTAGCATGCGGCATAGGGATACATAAGTTTGACAAACATTGGATTTCAGAGGAAACTCTGGAGTTGTTAGAAACCAGACGGAAGATTTCTCTTGGTAGTTCACATAATAAGTCTAGAAGAGATATCCGTAGAAAGCTAAAACGTAGTCTAAAGGCTGATCGTGAGGCTTGGTTGGTGGAGAAAGTTAAGGAAATGGAAACCGCCTTTGTTTCAGTGGATACCGGCAAACTCTCTAAGCTGATCCATGCTTCTGGTCCCAGGCGACCGTCTGTCAGCGAAGCTATCAGCAAGGCAGATGGCACACCAATTTATAATAAGTCCAGAAGGTTGGAACGCTGGGCGGAACACTTTGAGGGTCAATTTAGCTGGCCTCCTGCCTCTACCGTGCTGCTTCCACAAACTTCTGATGTAATGCCCTGGTCGGTAGATCTAGAACCACCCAATGAGACTGAGGTCCGCAATTGCATCTCGGCTCTCAGTCGTAATAAGGCTGCCGGTTCAGGTGATCTTGTGCCAGCACTTCGTTATGCTCACAAAAGCGTCTCGTCAAAGCATTGAGCCTCCCGTGTCCGTGTATCAATAACCCGGATCGATCTGTTACGTAGGAACACCGATTTGCCAAAACCACTTGATGACTCTGACTAACTTGACATTAATGCCTACCATCCCTCACCCTATTGATGTACTACCCCTGTCGAACCCATACAAATGTGTTGTATTTAGCCTGATGATGAAACACTGAAAACAAGCTTGTTTGCTACGCGCTTCTTCTCATGACTTCTTAAAGCAGGTGAAGAGGTGTTAGTTGAGGCCTTGACTCAGTTGTTTCAATTGGTGTGGATGACGGAGACCATCCCTCCGTGCTGGAGTCACGCTATAGTAGTTCCTATATTCAAGGAAGGTATCAAGAGCTCTGGCGAAAACCATAGGGGGATTAGTTTGACCCCAGTCATTTCTAGGGTTCTATCATCCATTATACTCCGTCGACTCACTGCAGTTCGGGAGTCAAACATTAGAGAAGAACAGGCAGGGTTTCATCCTGGTCGGGGATGCATAAATCACATTTTTACCCTTCGTCAAATTTTGGGCCAGTGTCTTGTGTACTGCCGGCCAACAGTTGCCGTATTTATCGACTATAAAGATGCGTTCGATTCGGTGGATAGATTTACACTTTTAGAGTCGCTTAAACGCAGAGGTGTACCGACCAAGTATGTGAACATACTGTCGGCGCTTTACTCCCATACTTCGGCTCAGGTTAGGGTTTACGATGAGCTCTCTGACAGTTTCAGCACCAGGAGCGGCCTTCTTCAGGGCTATCTGTTTTCACCATTTTTGTTCAGTTTCGTCACGGATGAATTAATGGAGGATTGTTTCCGGCAGTCACAAGATGCCGGTGTGGACCTCCTACCTGGTGGAAGGCTGACTGATCTTGATTATGCTGACGATAAGGTGTTGCTGTTTGACAACTTTCAGGCAACCCAAGCAACGCTAAATGCAATTTCATGTTCTGCTAAGTACTTCGGAATGCGCTTTGCAGCCTCAAAATGCAAAGTGCTTCTGCAAGATCGCTGTGATTACATGGATTTAATGTTAGATAATGAAGTCATGGAGGTTGTTGACCGGTTTGTATACCTGGGAAGCTGCATCAGCGATGGCAGAGGAGGTGTAGGTAATGAAATAGAGGCGCGTATTTCCAAGGCTAGAGCGGTGTTTACTAATCTGAGGCACTTATGGCGACAGTGCGGTATCTCTCTGAAGCTTGAGGGTCGCGTATATCAGACAACATTGAGGGATGTATTACTATACGGCAGCGAAACCTGGATAGAAGACGTGAACCGTCTTCATGTAGTTGATCACCGATTTCTGGGTTCAATCGCTCGCATCGGGTGACACCAACGAGTGAGTAACGAGAGGTTAGGAAGCGAGTGTTTGGCACTGATTGTCAAACGAGTTCTTTCGTTCAGTCCTTACACTTGCACAGACTTAGATGATCAGGTCATGTACTAAGGATGCCAGCTATTCGTTAGCGACATCGAGCATTGTTTGCCGACGCTGGGACTGACGGTTGCAAGTTGCGTGGTAGGCAAATTATGACCTGGTGTAGACAAATGAAATCGTTCGCGAAGGGGTTGGCTACCGTAGATCAGGTTCGTCTTCCGGGCTGGAACCCTCGCGACTCACAGAATCGGTGGGTTGAGACATTTAGGCGAGATGGCGGCTAACCGAGCTCAGTGGCGTGAATGTTTTGGTTGATTGGCCGAGTTGTCTGTGGAGTGAATGCACGTAATGACGCTGGGTAATGAAAGCCGTAAGGAAGCTGTTTTGCTGATGAGGCCTTACGTTTACTTACAGTTTGGTTGTGTGTTTGCAAGATGTAGGCACCTTGATATTGTGTGTTTGAATGTAGACGTAGCTATTTTTAGTAGTTAGGTCCCCTCCCCTCTTTTTTTTCTTTCTATACAGGGTTTGCTTTTTCTTCTTCGTGGTTGTGTGGCGTTTAAGCATCAGTGAACCACTGATGTATTGCTGTCTATGATGATGATGATGATGATGAACCAGGTTTGACATACTGTGATTCAGAGCGAGAGGCTTTTATACGAAGTAGTTTGCCAACACTTGCCCCAGTCATTATTATTACTGCTATTATTAATATTGTTGCTTATAAGTAGTTTGCCAGATATGCTGAGTTAGAAGAGATCTAATCATGAAAATTGTCAGCCTCGACTGGACGCTAACGGGCGACAAAACTAGCATGTTCAAACGTAGCGAAAGCTTTATTAGTTGAGCTCCAAATCTCTTCTAGGTGATCTGAAATTTCGCGTTTGTATTTAATTACCCTCCAGTCTCACTTTCTCACGTAAGATGCACCGGAATCTCCAGAAGATGGACTGTTTCAGCGGAACTGCTTAAACAGTTTCCAGACGAGACAACGGGATGGGTGGATAACTTAATCTGAATGTGAAATTTTTCAGCTGCTTGCGAGACTTCGTGGTTTAACTAGTAGAGCACCCACTGCGTATTGGTATGCTGTTTCTGTTGCTAGTTCGAGTCCAAACGAAATCAATACTCGAAATAACTGGGTATCTTCTAGCTTGTTGTTACTAGTTATGTCCATGTCAGCTGTGCCCCATTTACGTTAGTGAATAATTTTCTAACTTATATAATATTTAGAAGAGACCTAACTGCGAAAAATCTGGACTTTGGCTGGATTCGAAACAGCGACAGAAACAACAAGCCCATACACGGCAAATGCTGCACCTACTGAGCGACGAACGTTAGTGGATTCCAGCGCTAACTGTTCGAGAAATCCTGCTTAGGCAGTCAATCGGCTTCATCATTTGGTGGATTCCATATGACACAGTTGGTTGGGTGGGTAACTGTCCAAATGTGACATTTCTGAGCTTCCGGCCAGGCTTCGTAGCTCAGCTGGTAGAGCATTTGCCGCGTTTGGGCATGTTGTTTTTGTCATTGGTTCGAATCCAGCCAAAGTCCAGGTTTTTTGCAATTGGGTCTCTTCTAAATTATCAAGTCTGCCAAACCACTTATCAGTATTTTTATATTATTGTTTAGCGTTAGCGATCTGCGTGATAGGAGCCAAAATGGATGACGCACAATACGACCGTCGAGGACTGATAAATTTCGTGTGGAGCGATCAGATATGGAAATTAGTTTCGCGGATATCGTAACCATTACCCAAACGGGGTCAGCCATGCAAATGCATGTGTACGTTGCGGTGGTGCACTTTTGCACACCGTTAGGTGTTCGTTTCCGAGTCAGTCGTCTTTTATGAACATTATGGTACTTACAACCGTTTCCAGTAAGCGGTAAATTATCACGCGTTTTACCTTTTGGTCAAGTTTTCATGTTGTGCATATGGTCACGCCACCAATAAGACTGAAGCATAAGTTAGCATAAACGCTCCGATTTTATAACACAGATACATTGCCAGGTCATGGATACATCAACCGTATAATACAGTTACACCTAGATTTTAATGATCATAGAATGAATGTGCATAAGATCTGGTAATACAGGCCGACAAACTGAATTCACGAAGAATGTGCAAAAATGAGAGCTTAGTTTATTTATTTCGCGTCATGTGTTCCGAGTCCCCTTGCGGTTTGTTACGACAAGAGGTTCGTGGAACAGTAAGAACGTATTTTATTCATTATACTCTGTTCGACAAGAATATGAACAACTTAAGCTGTAACAGCATTTGCTGTTGATGCTGGTGGTTTTGTACTGCATTTCTTTGCTGAATCTGGGATATTTTGACCACAAATTCACAGTTTTCTACAGTGGTCTTCCAGTTCTGTGTAAGACACTAACGCGTTATTTGGGCGTGTAGTTAACGTGATTTCATCACATAGCCAGTTCGCTCAACGCATATATACGTACATAAGAACGCTATCCGTAACCATAACTGAGCTTGATCTGTCTTTAAAACCGGAGATTCAACGTTCCTCGATAGCCATATACGTTTAGAAAAACTGTTATCAAACTGATCGACTGATTATATGTAACGTAAGCAAAACGTGAATAGTGTTTGTTCACATTTCAAGCTTTTGTTCAACAGTCATGTATGTTTGAGATTGGCAAACGTGAGTTCATGTTATATCCCGAGTTCAGACATTTTAATAGAATGTGAGTCACCGCGAGAACACTCTGTTATTCCTGGTTCAAAATCTTCCGACTTTAGTGTGAACTGTCGTGCTTAGAAATCTGATGGCGTGTTCCAATAATGTGCAAGAAATATATGTTAGTACATTTTTGCGGACATAATATTATCAACTTGCCTTTCTGAAAGAAAAGATATTAACAACGACAGTAGCGGCTACCATTTTTTGGAATGTTTCGACAGACAGTGTATTATAGTAGCGATATTACCGCCTGAATCACGGTGATGTGATCTGTGCATATTCCTAACAATCATCAGCGCAAAGTCGTAGATGATTCGATAGTCAAATGTGGGTTTGATAGAATTAATCAATTTTAGAAACACTCATGTCTTACTCTTTCATCTAAGTCTTACCTCATGCACTTGCTTTCCATTTCTACTTCTGTCATCTGTTCTGACTGGCTGTCGACCTGAGGATTGCCTTTTAACCACGGCACGGACACATTCGGTTGAAATCTGTGCCACGTTTCCATAACTTGATCTTTGCTGATAGTTTCCAACTCCTCATTGGAAGTTTTATCATTTGATGTTCTATCGGAGTCCATAGCAGTAACGTTCTGTTTAACGGGCTGTTTCAACTGGGTCCAGTATGGCACCGGATCGTCTGGTTGATCCAGAGCGGATTGTTCGCCGTTCATCCGAGAAATCTCTGGGCACGCAGTCTCCTGGATGTGTTTGACAAATTCCACATCGTCCAGTAGCCCGCTAATTATGGTGCTCAAAATATCTGAGCAGAGAACCCACTGAGTTTGAGTGAGCTCCTCTTGGTATCCGGTTCGCGTCAAGACGTTGGACAACGAGTGTGCTGGATGCAAGAACAGCGTGCTGAAGTGAGAATTAGGTAGGTATACTACGGTTATCATCTTGGTATTGGCGTGATATTCTATCTTTATGAAACTGCTCTGGTTGAATCAGAATCAAATTGGACACTCTCTCGAACGAAACCCATCTCCAGCTGACCCTGATCAGACATGCATACCACCATCAGTCAGATTATTTGCACCCCTTCTTACGTGACCTGATGGAATGTCAACTTAGTGAGAGCAGCTTCTTGTCTATATTGACTTCTCGCTGCTTACACAACCTTTTGATCAATATATGTCATTCCTCCATTTATCAAAGCAAGTTCCAAATGTGTATGACTTTGCTCAGTTCACTCGACAAACACAGTACCATCGCTCTGTACATGCTGACTGACGAAGATAAAAAGCATGGTGATGAATACTGAGAAGTAAATACGGTATCGTAGCAATGTGATGCGTTAGGAATCTGAGTTATGTTTTTGTCTGATCCGCATCGTCTGAACGATGCAAACTGTCTCTGCCCACTTCCTATCCAACAGTGCAGGTCTGCAAGTCATTTCCGTAAGAAAAGACGCATACAAATTGTGATGCACGTTGACAGACGTTACGCATGAAGGTATCTTTAGAACAGACTGGCTACCAAATCGACAATGACTTGAAACTTTAGTTAGGAGTCTGCAGAGTGACAAGCGTGGTCAATAAATTGGTGAGTTCTGCTTTGCCTACAAGTTACGGATTGGCTCTTAGATGTTTTGCCTGGACCCCAAACATGTCACACTGTTTGGTTCTGTAAGCTGTCATCACATGTGTCCAGTAAGGTCTGTTAAATCTGACATAACAATGGACATATACTGCTGTTTGATCCTTCAATTGAACTTTGTGTAAAACGCATAGACACTAATGGTATACGGCGACAGACCGGGTTCATTCAAAGATTGCCTAGAAAGTTTGATCAAATCCAAGAGAAAGACAAGCAGCCAGTGAATGCAACCAATAACTGAATAAACAAATTCATGACATATTCGAATAATATCACCCTCTCATGAAGAAGGAGAAAGTGTATTTTATTACATTCGCAAGCATCAATTGATTTTTTCATGAAATGAATAGAGATTAGTTCCTTCCTGAAATGTCCCTTTTGGACAACAACCATTTCTTCATAAAGGCCAATTCAATCGTCCTCAAAACATTTGCTGCTAAAGTATATGAAACTACTTCACTAATACGACCACCACTATATGAACCCCGCTTAGTTTACAGAAGTTGAACAGGAAAATCGCTGTGTACTGTTTTAGTGATTACCCGCAGTTACCGAGAGCCCCCAGGGTTGCAAAGTGGTCGTCGGAGTAAAACAGACAATTATATCTCTCTTTATAAATTGCAATTCTATTTATTGGTGATAAGCTTTCGAATTTGAGACATGCATTTCAAACATGTTCACTGAACAGCACTCAGGCTTACGACCATAGACTGAAGCTGAATTAGCGATTGACACAGTACGCAACAAGTTGGATAGACTCAGTTTTACAATACAGCTTCCATTGTTTTGGAACTTCCAAGTTGTGGTCAAATGTCTAACCAACTCACCATCATGGAGGGACGATGCAGACCTGTGCTAATATGTATGGATGTCGTGTCATTCTTGTTTACATTTAGCAGGATAGAGCTGAGGCACAAACACGGTTGACAGTATTGATTTCGGATCAGACTGTCACACCGACCGAAGCCAAAAGGCACATGCACATAAAACCTACCACCAGCGGTTTAACTCCTCTACAGAGATTTATCGATCTGCCGGATCATTAATATGGACGGATAGTAGTGATGGTAAATGTTCTTATACCAATTCTCCCTATGTCAAACCGATAATGATATGATCAGGAAAGATCATAAAATCCCTTCCAATCGACCGAACAATTATCCAGGCATGGACCGACTCACTATCACCTGGCACTGTAGGAATGCCAATGCTATCACCGAACTGCTCGTCCTTGAGTCTCCACGCGTAATGTTTCACCTAACTGCCTGTGGTGATAGCATGATTCTTCAGTAAACCCTCCCTCTGCTAAATGAATGGTGACTTTTGATCTTTTATCCTCGTCATGCCGAACTCGATGGACTTTTGTTATTTAGGGTGAACCGGTTGCCGGTTGTGTAAGCATTATTCAGTAAGAAACACACAATCGTTCAGTATCGAGAGGAAGACAACCTTAATTTAAGTCCTTTTGCTTACTTCGGGTGAATGGATAATCAGTTGGTGAACATGTAAAAGGGTAACGAGTTGAGTGTGAGGGCAGTGTACTTCTTCATGTCAGGTCAGAGCTGGTTATTCTAAGTCAACTGCCACTAAATATATTTTGTCCAAAAGTGTATTCATTAGTAACGCGAATATTTTCACATGGTCTAATCGGTGCCTATCTAGACCGTTGGACGAAAAATGGGGGGATGCAATTAACACTTGTTAACCGGTCAGGGGTTGACATGTAAAGAGCGTGGGTCTCATTCGCTACCAGCCAAAATATTACAATCATTCTGAATGAATACTGAGAGAATGAAGCAGTTTGGTGTTGTTGTCGACTGCTTATCGGTATTTATCGACTGCGTGACGCGAGTTGTGTACTGCTTATTCATCTAATAGCAATTTCAGTCAACTCGGACCACTTTCATCACGAATATCAGCAACCGATTTGAAGATGGAAGGCTGACTCATGGGCTACATCTTCACAACAAGGAGTTAGGTGAATGGGTACGCATAGAGATTGAAGGGTGAGGGAATCACCGGCGGCTCTGAAATAACTTAACGTAAAGGCAAATAACTTCATTCATAAACTGTTACTTGGCCAAACAAAAGCAGCGGATTTGTCTTTACTGAGCATACCATCAACGATGTGATCTATATGGACTCAGGGCGAATACATTTATTATCAATGTTCTTCATTCAGAATGAGTAGATATATCATGAAGACCATGTTCCAACCAACCGATGCATCCATTTGTGGATGTTTAAGAGGTTTTACAACGAACGAACAAAACTTTCTGGGTGACTTCCCACCGATCCCCTTATTTGTGTATTTTCCAACTGTATGCATTACTGAGGAAGTGGTGTTTAGTCAGGCAGATTATGGACGTATTTGTGTGAGTTCAATCAACGAGTGGCTACATAACATTCCGACCTAAATGTCACATAGGCGATCGATGTCTAGAAATGTCGTATCTCGTTAGATCCGATCCAGCTAGCCAATGCTAACTGGCCAGGACTATCCGTCTTATCCACAGCTGAGCACTGGAAATAAATACCTTGATCAAGTTTTGTGCATGACTGTTGACGAATTCAACAGAAGAAATTTGATGCGTCTGCAGTTTTTTCGCGACCTATCGGGATTAATATTTAATAAAAGCAATCTGTTAGGCGTGGTTGAATCTTGCGGAAAGTGAATGAAATCTTCTCTGCAATTGTGATATACACGATGGGATTGGCCACAAAAACTATCTGGTGTCAATCTGATTTAGTGTGCTCAGGATCTTTCAGTAACGCAACACCGGAATGTTGGATGACTTGCCTAGCACGTAGCTGCAAGTATCAACGCACAGGACAGTATGCCCCAGTGTTGTCTTAACAACCCCATGAACAGCATAAAGTATGGAGTGCAACCTGATGTGGATGCAAAAGTGGAGTATTTAGAAGTAGTTGGGCAAAATTTAGGAGGTGCTGTTTTGAGACACCACACTGTAATTGAAATGGTATTTTCTGTTCTTCAAGGAGAAGGTTGATATCGTTGGGCCACGTTTGTGTTTTTTGGAACCATCAGAGTAATGTGTGCTTTCAGTCTGAGAATTCCACAGTGTGTGGCATTCCGTATGCTTTCTAGTTTTGGACGTTTATTTGGTCAAACGTTCTCTTTGTCGAAAGCACAGACGGTGGTAAAGCGCTTATACAAAAGGGCTTCCGCTCCAAGAAACTATTAAATGTTGGCTCCTGCACGTTCATGTGAACTTTCCACTATTTAAGTTGCCCAGCATTCGTTTCATACCCTATTCAGCATCTGGTCATCAAAGGCATTTGTGCACCACTTTTTAGGACTCCAATCAGTGCTTTCTAACTAGCCTAGTTGAGCAGTAGTATTTCTGAGGCAACCCAATTCTAGAATACAAATCCAAACCGAAAGTGAATGTTATGCGTTTAACAACACCAAGTGAGAAAATTTGCCGATACGACAAGTCTGTCACTAATAAACTAAATGGCTTATTGTGGTACATTCAGTTTCATTCTTGCATGTTAAATGTTATGTAGCTACAGCTGTAATGCACCTAGTTCTCTAGAACAAAACGTTCTTCTTTCCACTGATCCGATTCTGTCTTACCTCAAGTTGGTCAGCTAATATTTTCCGAACTGAATGCAATTTACATATCTGCTGAGTCATACATAACTGTACACCACCACAGGTTAATTCGAAAAATTGTAAAGTATCAACTTTTTCTCTTCATGTATGCGAGATCGGGCTTTGTTGAACAGACCATACCTTCTGCAATATGTGGATAAATCTTGTTTTTGATTATGTATATCAAGCTATCGTGAAAATGTTGATGGTGTGTTGTTTTTTCTTTTATAAATTATATTCAGTTATCAAAATGCAATCTGTCCCTACTGAACTGCACTGTTAGTCATCAATGCAGCTGTTTTTCAACTTTATCGATAAACAATCTAAGTGCTGCTATCGATTTTAACTCAACACGATTAATGAACATAACTGAGTACCTACTATGGAGCCTAAAAGTTCAGTGTTCTGCTTAATGTATAGTTCTTAAAATAAATCTCTGAATTCCCTTAGGCTTTTTGTACATTGTTATATATTCCTTTACAAAACATATTTCTTTCCGGACGTATCAACTGTTCATGTAGGTAATAACTCCAAGCAAACACAACGCCACTTAGTTATGGGTTTACTAGCTTCCGTCGCAAATTCTGCTTATTTATACGGATAATTTGCCAACTTTTTAAAGTATGTGCGATTGCAAAATACATGTGGATCGAAGCACATGCAACTTTTGACATATGTTTTATATCTCAAGTTGAACATCACCCACAATTGATCGCAGCTGTCGCATTCCCATAGACTTTCCAATCGGCCCCTTTCAAAAAGAAGCACTAGACTCGAGTTTCGCTCTCATTAGAGCTCGTCAGTAGTGCATATCATCGCCACTGCCGGGACTTGAACCACGGACATTCAGTTCATGAGGCAACCGTGTTTACCACTGCGCCATTGACCTCATGTTAGGCACGACCGAGTTATCATATGCGAACGCTCAACCGGAGTTAACAGACAGTACCTGTGTCTC